>JZLH01S0181697.1:46928-66777 GCA_001188425.1 Eucidaris tribuloides | reverse complement strand
AGAAGAGAGCAAAGCGACATTCTATTACTGTAATCCATTTCGTCGCTCTTATTGTTTTGAGGAAGATAAAATTAATAAATGTCATAAATTTGGCAAGACGCATATGTTTTTGAAAATCTGCAATTTATCTACCTAATATCAGTAATCGGGGATTTGTGAAAACGTGTTTGGACACGACTTGACTTCAGTATTTTTATTTCAGAAATCAACAATAATTGACTATACAGCGTTGGTTTAAAAAAAATGTTGCAATGCTAAAAAAGCAAACCTCTTTTGACAATTAGAAAATATCATTGAGGCGTGATGCTTTACATCAACGCCAATGGTTGCAGTCTTGGTCTCAATGTCGTTTGTTCTGTTGAGTCTGCTCTGTTAATCTCGAGATATGTGTAGTTAAAGACACTATAAACAGTGTGGAAGCCCCATTTAAAAAATTGGGGATGTTGTTCAGGCAAACTTGCTATTCTGACATATCTGGCAGTGTTTGGAATTCCCAAACTTTGGATGGACAAAATAAACACCATGACACAGAACTTCAGACAGCTATGCGTCACTCATAAATATGTACAGATTAAAACTCAGCAGATGAATAGATCTCAGCTGATAGAAAAATCTGCAACACAACAGTCTATGGGGAAACTGGAATGGGTCGGTTCAATGATTTTTACTTTTTAAATGCCACTTAATGATCGTTTTGAACCTGCCAATTTTTTCAGGGCTTCAATTTTCAAGACCTTATCAGTTATGAGGATCATGTAGCTCAGATTTTTTTTTTAAACTGGAAACAGTGTTATATGATGTTCTTTAACAGCGAAAGGTAAAATGACAATTGTGCCACTTATACTACTATACGTTAATGATAGCATCAGGCTCTCTTCCCAAGTAAAAGTGGCCACAACTGGAATACGGCAACTTGAAACAGACCAAGCGCGCCATTTTGAAAGCTAAGACTATATGCCCTTGACGTTATTAAGCATTGTGCTGACAACAGTATTGCTAATTGACAAAGACGGCGCTTTTTTACTCGCCACAATTTTTAGGGACACGCTTATATACTACGATGTTAAAAATAAAATTTGTTATTTTGATAGGTATACACAAAAACTATACACCAGATAATAACTGGCATGAGATTGGCGTTAATAGCTGAGAGGTGGAACATTTTTATTGGAGGTGGTTTCAAATACCATATCAATAATTCAGTTTTATGCTAATTCATACTTATTTAAAAAGTCAGAGTTCAGATTTGCTCAAACATTCAACCCCTGTACAAAATGAGACTTACAATAAAATCAAATTGGTGTTTGTGTCCAGAGTGATGTGCCTTGTCAGCACAATGGCAACAGACAATGACTCGTGGATAGTGAATAGTCTAGCACTACTACTATACTACTTACTACTACTACTACTACACTACTACTACTACTACTTACCCACTCTACTAACCACACACCACCACCACTTACTATCCACTACTACTACTTCTGACAAGTACTACTATTACACTCGTACACTACTACTACTACACTACTACCACTACTTACCACTATACTACTACCACTACTACTACTACTACCACTACTACTACTTACTGTCTACCACTACTACACTACTATTCTACTACTACTACAAATACTACACTGCTACTACTACTACTACCAACTACCTACTACTACTACTACTACTACTACTACTACTACTACTACTCCTACTACTACTTACTACTACTACAATACTAACACTGCTACTATTACTACTACTACTACTACTACTACTACTACTACTACTACTACTACTACTATCTACTACTACTACTACTACTTACTACTAACTCCACCACTACTACTACTACAAATAAAATTACTACTACTGCCACCACACCTACCACCACTACTACCACTACTACTTAACTTCTACAAGTTACTACTATTACACTTGCTACCATACTTGCCTACTACTACTAACTATACTACTACTTACTACTACTACTACTACTACTACTACCTACTACTACTACTACTACTACACTCACTGCCTACTACTTACTTACTACTACTACCACTACACCAAACTATACCACTACTTCTACTAACTACTACAAATACTTACACTGCCTATACTACTACTAACCACTATACTAACTACTACTTCTAACTACTACTTTTTTACTTACTACTACTATCATACTACTACACTACTACTACTACTACTACTACAAATACTACACTCGCCTACTATTACTACTACACTACTACTTACTACTACACTACTACTACCACTACTACTACTACTACTACTACGTACTACTACTTACTACTACTTACTACCGACCACCACACCAACTACTACCACTTACTACTACTTTCTACAAGTTACTACTATTACACTGTACCACTTACTACTACTACTACTACTCACTACTACTACTTACTACTACTACTACTACCACTGCTACTACTACTACTTACTACTACTACTAACTACTACTACTACTACTGCCTACTACTGCCTACTTTTTACTACTGCTACTTCTAAGCCTATTACTAAAACAAACAACTACTATACTACTACTACTACTACTATACTACTACTTACTACTACTATACTACCAACATACTAGCTACTGCTACTTACTGACTAGCCACTGCTACTACTACTACTCTACAAATACTACTACTGTACCACCATACTAGCTACACTCTTACTACTACTACCTTACTACTACTACTACTAACTACTACTACTACTACTCTACTACTACTGCTACTACTCGCTACTTTTACTACTGCTACTTCTAAGCCTACACTAAAACAACAACTACTATACTACTACTACTACTACCTACTACTACTACTACTACTACTACTCTACTACAAATGACTACTACTGTACTACTACTTACACTGCTACTTACTACTACTATCTACAAATATACCTACTGCTACCACTCTACTACCACTGCTAACTACTACTACTACTACTACTACTACTACATACTACTACTACTACTACTACTACTACTTACACCACGACCACTTACTGCCTACCACTACTACTACTTACCACACGACCACTACTGGCTACCACTACTACTACTTACTACATGCTACTACTGCTACTACTACTGGTATACTGCTATTACTAACTGCTTACTACTACTGCTACTACTACTACTACTACTACTACTACCACTACTACTGTAAATACTTTATCTACTACTACTACTACTACTACTTATACCACTACTACTACTTACTACTACTACTACTACTACTACTACTTACTACTACACTACTACTACTACTACTACTACTATTCTTACACTACTACTATTTTATATTACTATTACTATACTATCTATACTACTACTAAACTACTACTACTACACACAACTACTATACTACTACTACTACTACTACTAGTACTACTACCGTTTTTCCCTCTCATGAATCATCTTCATCTCTAAAACCTAATGTCCCTTACAACTTTTATCCTTTTATTTTCCCCTCCTCTTTTTTTTTTCCTTTCTTTTAAAGTCTACGTGTAAAATTTGTCCTGTCATTACTATTTTTAATGCGGTCTGACCCCTGCTCTAAGTTCACCTTGTTACCCCACAATGTTGACTAGATATATTAGCAAATCTATAATAACGGAAAACCCACGGCGCTCTTGTGCGGGTGATGTCATCATTATCCGCTCTTCCTGCTCTTCAAAAAATCGAGTCATCAGTAGTCTGGTTCAGACGTTAAGAACTTATATTATTACGAGAGAACATTCAGGGCGTAGGCTGGGGCAGTGCACTGGGTGCACGTGCACCCCCCCCTCCGCAGAGCCATAGGAGTTCCGCCCCTGCAAGCCAAATATTGCAAATTTGCACACTTTTATCTTGCTTTCAACGCCTGATTTATCAACTTTAGTTCCACCTCCCTAAAGATGTGCACCTCCCCATGTCACCTTTAGTTCCACCTCCCCAGATGTGCACCTCCCCGTGCCCAACCAGCCTACGCCCTTGAAATTGCTTACTCAATATACTCTTGAACTTGCTGAACTGAGATCAAGGGCGTCGATCCATTTTTCGGATTGGGGAGGGGGCGGGAGTGAAAAAAAGTCAAAAATTTTCGGCGCGCCGAAAAATTGAAAATAGTGTTTGTTTAATCGTATTTTTATACTAAATTTAATGGTTTTGTAGCGCTTTCCAACGGTTTGTGAACATATCCTTGTATTACATATTATGAATTTTCAAGTTGTAAAACATTATTGGGAGGGGTAGATCGATTGTTTGCCCCCCCCCCCGCCATATCTTCATTGGGGTGGTGACTGCCCCCCCCCCGCCACCCCAGGATCGACGCCCCTGAATAAGAATAGTGTGGTCTGTGGTGAGGTTCTGTTAATTCGTCGACCATGACAGAGCAAAGGCAGAGTGAACATGGTGAGGGTAAAACAAGTCGGAGAGAGTGTATATATAGTACTATGGGGATGGAAAAGGTCGCATGGTCTGGAACCGAGACTAAGATATCAGCCGCCACGGCCGACACGCCAAATGATGTACACTTACAACTCTTTTAACCATATATGTCATGACTAGTATGTAAACAAAGTGATGGATATACGTTGCCGTTTTTACAAAAACATGTTTCTTTCATGTGACCACCCCCCCCCCCCCGCAACAAGTCAGGGCATGTTTTACTATGCTTTTAAAGACACTATTGTGGAAGCCCCATTTTTTTAAAAGTTATCAAACTTGGCTATCTGACATAATGATAGTGTTTGAATGGACAAAAACACACCATAGAACACAAAAGTTTAGACAGTTGTGCAGTCACTAGCAAACTACATACAGATTAAAGTAACCACATGGATTTTTATCAGCCGATGAAAATTCTAGAACACAGTCACTCTATGGGGAAAACTGGAGTATGGTCGCTCACTAAATTTCACTTTTTAAAAGCACTAAATTATCATTTTGAATTAGATTTTTTTTTTTTTGGGGGGGGGGGCATCTATGTTGAGCCCTATCAGAGATAGTAGTAGCATGTGATATCACGTAGCTCAGATTTTTGAAACTAGAAATGTCGTAAAAATGATACCTGTAATGTTGGCGTTGTTCATTCGTGATACTCGCAGGTAATTCGTCATTACAGAAATGCACAAAAATGTATAATTATTTCAGGTCATGCATATGCTTATTTTCCATGTATTCCTTCAATCAATTTGAAAACGTGGGGGGAAATAAACTTAAAACAATCCATGGATAATTAAGGCTTCACTAGATTCTAGCTTCAAACTCTTGTACGGGCCAAGAAGAGATAAATGTACCCTCCCTACTCAAAAGTGTTGCAACATACAATATAACGCATACATTTTACGTAGAAGGGGTCTTTCTAAAATAATTTCCTAACTCCGTTTATTATAGGAAAATTACAATTTAAAAAAAATAAATCAATGAATATACTTTCGCGTTCCTTCTCCAAGGCGGAGAAATTATTAAATGCAAGCGCGCCCACGACAGAGGGGATGGAACATAAATTTTAACCCTTGTTTTGCTCTCCGTAGGGGTGGGGTGTTAATTAACACTAGCATCGTAATTCGGTTTCAGATTACCAATGAAACGGTTTTAATCGTTTGGAAAGACTTCCAGCAAACAAAAAATGTCACTATGATCCTCTGAAGGGGTCTCAGAAAGAAGACCACACCCCTCGAAGACGAAAGAGACCTCCTATCTTCATAAGACAGTGGTAAGGAGGAAACGCGCCATATTTTAAACAAGACCTCTTCAAGATATAGTTTCTTACTCCTTTTCTATTCTAAAGGCAGTTTACTATTGTAAACATCTCAAAATTTACTGTCATGAGACTTCTCGGTACACTGGATATAATGATGCGAAGAAACCCAAGCCTCAGTTCTTTATGAGTAGCCTTATCCTCTTGTCACTGTCTTATGAAGATGGAAAGGTCACTTTGTCTTCGAGCCGGTGTGGTCTTCTTTCTGAGCACCCCTTCAGAGGAACACATGAATTTTTGTTTTGTGGCGAAGTCTTTCCAAACCATCAAAACCGTTTCTATTTGGTAATATGAAACGATATTTACTAGGCTAGTGTGAATTAAACACCCCACCCCTATAGGGCGGCGAAAAAAAATGTGAATTTTTGTTCCATCCCCTCTGTCGTGGCGCGCCTGCCTTCAAATAATCTCTCCGCCTTTGGAGAAGGAACGAGAAAGTAGATTCATTGATTTCTTTTTCAATAGTTTTAATTATTCCAATAATAACGGAGTTAGGACATCATTTTTAGAAAAGACCCCTTCAACGTAAAATTGTATGCGTAATAGTGTTATGTTGCAATACTTTGAAGTAGGGCAGGGTATGTAAAGGGTAGTGATGTGATTGAAAGAAACAAAAAACATCAAGAAACCAAATGAGTTGGACAACATAATACCAATGTATAACACGGCTAGAGCGTATTTTCAGGCTTGGAAGGATTTCTATTGAATTTGTTTAATCGAGAAGCAATACAAGGTCTATTTAGTTACCAGTATAATCTCCGGCCCTTGCTAGAATTGATCCCAATAGCAAGCTGTCCAACAAATTTTCACCACACGGAATTATTCTGCAAATTAACTGTACAACAAAGAGGAGATGCTACAATGTGTGAATTTTCACAGCAGAACTTTCAAATTGCTATACATGTACTTGGATACTGGAGCATGTGTCCTCATGAGGACTCCTTCCAATCATGGGCGCTAGCTACGGGGGGGCGGGCTAGGGGCACGTGTCCGCCCCCCCCCCACAAATTTCGTGTGCTCCCAGCGTGCCCCATCCCCCCCCACACAAAATCATGAAAGGAAGCAAACAAAAGTGTATGCGCCCCCAAAATTTATTTTGGTGCCCCCTACAAAATTTCAAACGCCCCCAGTGCCCCCCTGCTGAAAAAATCCTAGCTACGCCACTGCTTCCAATCTTGCCCTCTCCCTTTTAGACCGCGAAATCGACCGATATGATTCGTCCTTGACGTAACATAATTCAGCATCCTTCAGTCAACGAAAATGGCATCCGATTTATCACGTGTCGGTAAGGAGGACCTTTATCTGTAGTTGAATTAACATGACACGTGACATATTTCTGATATCCATCAAGCTATTGTAATTATGCGTGTAGATGAGTATGCGTGGGAGAAGTGTGTAGGCGAAACACGTTTCTGAGTGAAGATGAATAAATTGATAACACTTAAGCTACATAGGCGCATTTTTATAAACCGTTTGCAACATCATTTCCCTACATTATTTCAATCTCGTCATTTTATTGCAGCTTTGTTTGTTTCCTAGATTGTTTCGCTGGGTTTTGAAAACTCCATTGAAAAGGGGCAATTAAAGCGATCATCCATATTTACAACTCATTAGTAATGCATGCATCTCTTCCCCTATATCTCCGATAATAGATTTGAAAACACAGATAATGCAGATCCCGAGGCATTAAGGCACGTGTCCTTGGGTTAATATCAGACATGACATTTAATTCTTTATTCGATTTTATGCTTTAAGCGCCGTGCACTAGCACACGCGATTTCCAGTGGCGTGTAGCAGCCGGGAGCAGGGAGCAGACCACCCCTGAAATTTTTTTCAGCGGGAAAATCTACCAAACCACCGGGAAAAAGGAAAGGAAAGGATGCACATTTTGGACTTATATAAGTTACAGTGACGTTTTTTTACTCGCCCCCCCCCCCGATAACAGGCACCCGTTACGCCGCTAGCTTTTTCGATATGAATCAGATAGAATCATAACACTGCGTGTATATGATTTAGATAGGCAAAAGTGTATCATGTTTTCGAGACTGTAAATCACTTTTTCGCCTTTAAATTATCATTGTGCAAACACAGAAGAAAACACCATTTCAGAACTTTTAGCAAAGAAACTCAGAATAATTGTGACCGACCGTTGGTTTTAGAAATGAAATTTCGCATAGCATTTACCAAAACCATTAGTTTACTATCAAACCCTAGACCTGCATGGGTATTCATCATGTCACACATTTGTAATTTGAAAATAAATGTCACATGTCTGATATGTGACATTTATTTTCAAATTACAAATGTGTACGCATTCTTGTAAAACGACAAATGCTTTGCACAAGTCTCGTGTAGATTGGTATTGATAGACTCATCGATAAATACTGTAATAATGTTACTGAAGTGAACAACTAAACAACAGTAAATGTTTTTGTGCCTTTCAAATTCTAGCTAATCTTTAGATTGAACAGACATGCCCTTTAGAAGTAGCCTAGGAACTATAGAACACAAGCGCATTTTTGTTATGTTTCTGGGGGCTATACTAGTAAAAGAGATCCATACCTACGTATGAAGATATTTCCAAGGGCGTAATCTAGGGGTGCGCTCCCCCCCCCCCCCTCCCTTTCCGCTGGGGCAAAGGAGTTTCGCCCCTGGCAAGCAAAACGAATTAAAGAGTTTCGCCCCTGGCAAGCAAAACGAATTTTGAACCTGTCCACGTTTTGTGCTTCCAACAGCTGATATAATTAACTTTAGTCCCACCCTCCTAAAATGTGCACCTCCCCATGCCACTTTAGTTTCACCTCCCCAAAATGTGCACCCCACCCCCCCCCTCATGCCAAAACCAGATTACGCTCTTGGTTTTCACGGAGGCGAGTTATTCAAATGCACAATGTATATTGAAGATTTTGAAAAAAAAATATGTAAGCAAGAGTCTATTTTACTAATTTTAACATCATTATCTATAAGACTCACGCTCCCAAGGGTCCTGTATCAATTGGAAACTTCCATAACGTTTATATCTATCATGAGTAACTATCGGGTCGTACGTTTCAAGCAATACCGTACTAATTTGTATGCGGTTCAATTTCCTGATTCAATTTATTTTTGAGCACGCGAATGCCACACATGCCAGGAGTAAATGGTGACTTAGAGTACAACAGAATTATGGATAAATGTAGTTTCAGATAAACGGTGGATATATCAGTTTGTTTATCGTTATAGCTCAACTGTGTCCTATTATCTGATCGTATACTGAAAAAGATCCACAGAAAACAGAAAAAACATACAGAAGACCAAGAAAACTTTGGAGAAGGACGAGGAGGTGGTGGATATATAGGGAAGACGAAAGCGACAACAAGAGCAAGAAGAATATAGAGACTAAAAAGAAGAGAAGAAGAAGAAGAAGAGGAGGAGGAGGAGGAGGAGAAAACAAAGAACGACGAGGTAGACGATGATGGTGATGATGATGAAAATGATGATGACATCAATGACGACGATGATGATGATGGTGTTGATGAGCAGGAGGAGGAGGTCGACGACGATGATGTGGTGATGAAGACTAAAATAACAGCAATGACGACGATGATGATGACGACGATGACGATGAAGATAATAATGATGATGATGATGATGATGATGATGATGATGATGATAACGCCGAAGAAGAAGAAGAAGAAGAAGAAGAAGAAGAAGAAGAAGAAGAAGACGAAGAAGAAGACGAAGAAGGAGGAGGAGAAGAAAAAAAGAAGAAGAAGAAGAAGTGATACTCCTGGCGCTAAAACCTCCAAAACAAACACGTTACAGTGCGATGCGTAAACCAAACAAATTTGTTTTTATTCTTTAAATATAAAATGATTGATATACATGTAATGTGTTATGTGTTAAATATACCCCCGGCAAATCATTATTGACTTCTTTATGTTGTTTTATAATATTTTTGTGCATATATTATCATATTGTCATGTTATGAATTTAGGGATTGCCTACACCTAGCGCATACTTAAGGCTTATTCTTTGTACTTATTATAATTATAATCTTTATTATGAATTTTTACATTCGAAATAAATGTTTGACTTTCTAGATCTACCGCATTTTATTTCGTTGTTTGGTTTTACAGAGTAGCCTCCATCATAAGGGCAAAAGGAAGACCTCTAGATCAAAACCCGGATCCTGATGGTTGATGTTTTCTGCTTAGAATCAAAAATAGCATAGGTAACCCACCCCTCTAGCCATCGCTCCCTTAAACAACATGTCCGATATGTAAAAATATCGTTGATTTGCCGCTTCTTATAACAATAACTCGAGCCAGCACTCCTTGATAGCGGAAACAGTCACAGGAGCCTAAAATGGGTTAACTTGTACTTTCAGTCCCAGACGTACAATTTCATGTCACGTACTCGAAGCGGGAAGGATGTAGATGCAGATGACATTGGAAAAACAGCACTGAACGGAACTTTTGTTGGCTTCCTCTCATGACAGTTCCTGGTACCGATACAAAATACACAACTTTTATCCTGAAAGTTCGGAAATTACTTTAGTCTTTGTTCGTAAACTTACTTATTAACGATTTTAGCACCGTGATTATCTGTCATATAGACGACAAGAATTCGCTGAGGTGACGAAACCTGTGTGTCATTTTTTTTTTTGGGGGGGGGGTGTAATCTTTCAGCTGCGATTCCAGATTTTTTTTCCCTGTCCAAATTTATATGTCAAAGTTAAAAAAAGGGGCAACTTTCGACAGGTAAACTGACTGTTATCCTATTTGTTACCGACTTAAAGGGAGAAGGAGCCAGCAACTAACAGGCATAAGTTAAGAAAAAAAATTGTGAGTATTGTGAGAATTATGGTACATGGTGATAAAGACAGCCTAAATAAGGGCTACTGTGTGATACTCACCTTCAACAAGGCCCTTATTAGTTAATTTGTGTTTATTTTACGTCAAAAAATGACATTGCGAGTATTGTGAGAATTATGTTACATGGTGATAAAGACAGCCTAAATAAGGGGTACTGTGTGATACTCACCTTCAGCAAGGCCCTATAAATTAGTTAACTTGTGTTTATTTTACGTCTTTGCAAGTTTTTCCCCGGGACAAAACTTGCAAAAACAGCTATTGGGTGAGGAGCTTATCGATTCAAACGGTGCATACATTACCACGGCGCGACTAACACACGTCAGGTCACGCATGGTCAGCTCCAGACCTGTGCATGTGCGATCTGATTGGTTGGCAAGAACTCACTTTTTTTTCTTAACTTATGCCTGTTAGTTGCTGGCTTCTTCTCCCTTTAAAGGCAGTCATGTTTTTGCTCTCCCAAACAAGCACTTTAGTTGTAAGCTCACTATCTATGGCAGCATTATTGACTGAGCTGCATGGTGGTGATCTGAGTAAAGACTTTATTGAACAAACAGTGCATTTATCATTTAATTCTTGCATGCGTTGATGTACATCATTTTACTAGCCTAGTTATATGATATTTTTCCAGATGGGCATTATTAAAAAGATATTAATTATATGAGCAGTTTAGTGATAACTGTATTACTCTAGCTCTTTGTCACCGACTGTTGAAGAGTGCAGACACAAAATCCGAGTTTTTCAACTTTGAAGTCTTTTCTTGTTACACTTTTCAGGTTGACCTAAACGGGTGCAATCTCCGCAATCACTATGGGTGCCTATTGTCAATTTGAAACCCTCACTTAGATATTTACTTTAGGACTACTATGTGACCCTCATTTTACTTAAAGACGAAAATATAGTAATAGTTTGGCTGAGACAATAGATGCCGTTGATGGCTAGTACATGATAAAATATATTTTATGTCAAGTATGACATACCCGGTAACTGACAATATGTTATTTTGAAGATTTGAGGAGTGTGAGACTCCAATTTATAAATACTGTAAATACGTTACATTTTAGATATTTAATTAAAGGAATCACGTTTGATATTCTTTAGATATCGTTTTCAGTTTAGTATGTTTACCGACTGCATTAAATTAGACAAAGTTAGTTGCTTGCTGTATGAATGATAATGTCGAAGCATCTTGGTATAAACAACAAAGTAGAGGATGTAGAGCAGGAACTAGAAAACAACGTAAAATTAATGTCAGGTGTACGTCTCATCTACGTGCCCCCTGTCTTCTCCTATTCTTCACAATCAATGAGAGAACTTGCATGCATAAAATGAGTTAAATGACAAAAGACTCACATTCAAGGTTCACTGAGCAGCTTTAGTACAGCAAGTACTTATGAAGACAGTCAATGTACATTAAGTTGGAAATTGGCCAATGTTAGCCCTCTTTCCACCAGTACATTGTACAGAGTTTAAAGTTGTTTTCTTCTCTTCGGTTTTCTCTGTTCTTCTCTTCCTTTTATTTGTCCTCTTTCTTGATTCTGTATTTCATGTTCTTTTTACTCTTATCACCTCCTCCCTCCTATTACTTATCTCTTCAAATTTCCGCTTCCTCCTTTCTTTCTATCTTCTTGCTTCTCCTATTCTTCACAAATAAGTTTATCGTTGTGGGTGTGTGTTTCCGATGTATATTGTCACATTGTCTCTTAATAGGCTTATTGTTAATATTATTTTTATGTATATTCATTGCTTTACTTGTAAGTTACGTAGTTTTTTGATGTTTATTGTTGTAATTTCTATATTTCGATGTAATATTTATACATTTGTGTGTGAAATCCAACTTTTCACGTTGCAATAAAATGAAATAAAAAATAAATAAAAATGTGTTCGTGACTGATGTTGAATTTGTGTGAACTTGTTGATTGGATGTGTTTGTGTTTAATATTTATTTTCTCCAGTAGACCGATGGGTGGAGATTACCTGACATGTTCATGTAGAACAATGATTCCTGCATGTAACATTTATTTTTACTAAAAAAAATCTTCCGCAGCCATGTTTTTACTCTCCCAAATAAGCACTTATTTTTTTTTCTTCACATAACTGTTTTTACACCTCGAAAACGAAAAGCAGCCTCATAATACCATGATTTAAGTGAATTAAGTTACTACAACTAGCAATAACGGGATACCTTCCAGAGCTCTCTTTTGTTACGCATGGCATAGCCAGTAGCCTAACGAGCGAAATCGTTTATTGGGGGGGGGGGCAGAGGTGACAAAACATATGAAGTTGCGTAAGAAACCATATTTGAGGCAAAGGGTGAAGATCCTAAAAAGGAAATCATGTTAAATCATTTATGTCCTACCTGTTGACTGTTGACATATAATGAGTGTGAGGAAATTAGTCTGATCATTGCAATCTTTTGTCTGTTTTTTCATGATATCGTTTTGATTTTATTTTGGGACCACTGCCACAGCCGCCAACACCCCCCCCCCTTTTTTTGACTTCAGTGCAGCTGAAGCCTGGAACTAAAGATAATTACGTTACATTCGCGGATAGCTTGTCAATTCGTCGTATTTCTATTTTTATTGACATCGCAAATTATGAGTAAGTCTGGGGCTTGCGAGGACAAGGCCGTGAGGCCATATGATAGAAATTATCACAGTGTCTTTGTCTCTTTATTGATACCGTCGATAGAACGGTTCACGTGACCTTGGGTGCCAAACAAAGGAAGGAAGCTCTGAAATCAAACTTATCAATATCCGTTGTTTTCTGAAAATAAAATAATCATTTCTGTCGATCATTTTGACAAAATGTCGTGAAAGGTTATAGAGAAATAGAAAAATATCAAAGTCATCATTCAGATCTATTTTACGAGGAGTTTGTTGTTGTCACGTCCATGTACTTTTCAAATGCATTTCAGATTCATTATCATTGTTTTCATAACAGAGAACAAAACACTTTTACTTTGTAATATTTGGGATTTATTCGTATTTTGCGATTAAAGTTTGTTATGAAGGAAAGTACGAAGCTGACCTTTAATTTGAAATTAATCAGGCAGCTGCCTAACCTGGCAGTACGTCGTTCAAGGGAGGCATTTTTTATTTTTATTAATTGTTGTTTTTGCAGTGGCGCTGCCATGCCAAGATCTCCAAAAGTCCCTCATGTCCAGAAAAAACTGATGAGCGGGGGGGGGGGGTGACTCATTTTTTTTTTTGGGGGGGGGGTGCAATATCATCTTGGGGCTTCCTTTTGGTACTTGTCCCCTCCCCAAGATCAGCTGACAACCGAAAACAAGTCCCTTCTTCTGCGTCCTCTTCTCCCTGACACCCCCCACCCCACCCCCGGTACGCTAGTGTTAATCAGTATATTTAAAAAGAAGTATCCATCTGGCAAAAAGATATAATTAATCAAGGTTAAAGGCAGGGGATCTCTTTTGCATGCCTAAAAATTAACATTGTGTAAATACAATGGCATTTAGAAGAAAATGCCATCTGGGAACCTTTAGCAAAATATAAGAGCTAGAAACTCAGTTTTAGTGGAATTATAGTGACCGTTATACTCGGATTTGAATTTTTTCTCGCGAGAAAAAAATTCCTGCCATAGAACGTACACTAAACGGCAATTGTTTTTCTTTTGCATTTTCAAATTCTAGGCAATCATTGACCCCCAGATTTCACAGACATGCCCTTCATCAATAGCCTAAGGGTATGGGTTATCTTTTCCTGGTCTGCAGGGATGTTTGCAAATGAGATCCACTGCCTTTAATCAATCACAGTAAAAGGGCGTTGGTCATAAGAAAAGGGGTCGCAAGTGACTCTTGCATGCAGACTTATCCATGTGCGTCCGATCAATTATCACGTTGTAGTGATGTTAATTACGCAATCAATTCCATCTCTTTCTTTTTAATTAGTTCTCCATAATGAATAATTATTTATATCAACAATGGCGGATTCAGATTAGGAGGCATTGTGGGTACTTCCTTGTCGATTATTATTCGTTTCGTTCCCCCCCCCCAAAAAAAGTCCCTCTGATAGACTGCTAAAATAAATCCAAAATCAAGTGTCATTCTGAAGTCAGTGTTCAGATTTAGAATGCCCATTTTATTGTCTAACGTTTGTGAAAATTTCAGTGATCTCGCTTCATTGGTTTTGAGTACACAGTCTATTATGTAATAGCAGTGCTTTTCAGCCCATTCCAAGTTTGCAGTGCATCAATGCATCAACCTGAATCAAATCTGGTGGGAGAACACGCAGGAGGACACTAAAAGTTAACAAGCTGGTCATTGAAGGAAGTGGGACACACTCATCTGTGAAAGCAAGCACCACCAGTGAAACTGAACTTTGATTGGTTTCCACTTTAAAAAAGTGAATGACTTTGACTTTAGTCAAATACAAAAATAAAAACAAGGTGTGGTATGCCTGTGGTATGCCTGTGGTATGCAATACTTTTAATCAAACTTGGAATGGGCTGGAAAGCACCTCTGTTACATAAGAGCCCATGTATTCAAAACCAATGAAGCGAGACCTTTGAAAGTTTCACAGAAACTACAGAATTAAGTTGGCTTTCTAAATATGTAAACTTAATTAAGTATAAAACCCTATTTTGGTAATTATTATGTGGTCTATTAGAGGGACTTTTTCTGGAGCACGCTGTACTGTAGTTTCTTTCGATACAGATATACTGTGTGTAGATTTCGGCTATTTTATCCTCCACCGGAGTGAAAATTGTTTATCCATGCATATCTTGCCAGTGGAAGTATATCTTTCCAAACTTTTGTATTCTAGAGTGTCTATTTGTCCATTTATGCACTACTTTGTACAGTTTGTAGGTAAGATATCAAGGTTTGACCATTTTTAAAGTGAAGCTCCACATTGTTAGCCTATTACTTTAAAGGCAGGGAATCTCATTTGCATTCCTCTCCGAAGAACATCAAAAGATCACTCATGCCCTCAGGTTATTGATGAAGGACATGTGTGCTAAATCTGGGGATCAGTGATTACCTAGAATTTGAAGAATGCACAAAACAAACAGTGGGCGTTTAGCGTATGTTTTATGCTGGGAGTTTTTGTCTCGCGAGACAAAAATTTAAATCAGAGTCTAACGGTCACTATAATTCCACTAACGCTGGGTTTCTAGCTCCTGTACTTTGCTAAAGTTTCTCAGACGGTATTTTCTTTTATATGCCAATATATTTACACAAAGTTGATTATTAGGCATGCAAAAGAGACACCCTGCCTTTAAGATCAAGAGGCCGACAGCGAGACTCGTCATGATTTTCAAGATGCTATTGTTTGCCAGATTGGCTCCGTTACAAACCGCAAGGTGCCAGAAGGGCGTATAGGCCAACTGTTCTCCTTATTATGTGAGGTGGTTCTCTGCAGGAGCGGATCGGGGAAGTTTGAAGAGAGGGGGTGTCGCTGGTCGCTGGGGCAATGTAGATCTAACGGTGCCCTTATGATAATAATAATAAACTGACACTATATAGCGCATAATCAATATAAAACTGCACTCTGCGCTTGACATATAGCTTTCCAGGTAATAAAATTACTTAAAATAATAAGAGGAAGAGAAAGGAGGAGGAAGAGGAGGACGAGGGGAAGGAGGAGGAGAAGCTGAAGAAAAAGAAGAAGAAGAAGAAGAAGAAGAAGGACTAAAGACGAAAGCGATGACAACGAAGATAAGGGGAGAAGGATGACGATGGTGAAAATGATAACGATGATGATGACAGGGACAATGATGATGGTGATGATGATGATGATTAAGATGATGGCGATTTTGATGACGACGACGGTGGTGGTGGTGATAATGATGACAACCACGATGGTGATGACGGTGATGATGGTGATAATGATGATAATGATGATGGTGGTGATCGACGACGACGACGACGATGATGATGATGATGATGATGAGTATGATGACGATAACGAAGCCAATAATGAAGAATGTCACAAGGTGCAAGCGATATTGCCTCCTCCAAATCAACTCAGTCCTTTGTGTTTCAAGTAATCAAATCAAAACAATTAATAAAAAAAAAGTATCCAATCCAAGTAAACGAGGTACCGCTACCATGCACCTCGAATGGTTTTCTTCACTGTTTTTCACAGTATTCCCACACCCTCAATCCACCATCACGGGTAAGTATTGTGCAGAATTATAATAGCACATTATGTGTTTTTGTAAAGCGCATTAATCAGTTCTGATAAAAAGAGAAAGGAACTAGTCTTATTGTACTTCAAACCAAAAAAGACGAAAGAAGCGCCTTTTTTTTTAAGGTAACAATACCAAAACCATACAGTTAAAAATTCCGGGTCAGTCTGACTCGGAGAAAGGATCCGTAGGGGGCACACTCGGGAAAGGGTCAGGTTTAACCACATTCCGGGTCAAGTTTAACCAAAATCCAAGTCATGTTGACTCATATTTTGGTCAACCTTGACCCGAAATTTGGTTGAAACTGACCCTTTTCCGAGTGTACCACCAACGAATTCCTTTTCTGAGTCAGTCTGACCCGGGAGTTTTAAGAGTGTACGCAGCCAGGAGCAACAGGAGTAACTTTGTCGTCCTCCATGAAATTTCCAGAACTTTAAAATTGGAATATCAACATGCTCAAGAAAATTGAGCACGTAATATCCATGTAGAGAGAGACTTCGTGGTGTGTGCGTGGTATATACACTCATGCTCATAATTATGGAATATTTTAGAAAACATTTTAGAAGTTGCCATTTTTCCGTGAACGGTACATCTGAGATTAATATTTGCTCACCCAGGTGAACAATATAATCTAAGAATTCAGGAAAGTTGAGCATTTTGTAGCGTCCGACTGGACACTAAAACCTGTGTTTATAAATGGCGGTATTGTTGTTGTTGTTGAGTCACGTGGTGGTTACGCGCGTTATTAGACTTGTAACAGACAATTCTGATGTTAATTTAATGATAAGTGACATTAGATACACATTTATCAGTTTTGGGAGTCGTCTTTTTTAAATTGGCATACATACAAATCATTATGAAATCCGATTTCAGTCAAATACATGTAGGTGTCACAGGTCCAAAAGTAGCAGTGAGCATGTACTTCGCGTGCAAAATCTGACTGTGCGCAAACCACAGCACTCAAAGTTTCGGCTGCGGCAGGCGTTTCAAAGGTGTTATAAATTGATTACTACGTTATTTCTAACCACATCTAGGCTATACTGCCCATAAAATACATCAAATGTAAACTTGGCGTTTTACAACTGAATTTGGCATGTAATTTGGCGTTTTGAGAATCGAAAAACCTGGCAACCTTGTCACAAATACCCCCACAGGAGAAGAAAAAATCATGCGCACAACCTTTCCAAAAATTGCTCATCAAAAGGCCCTTAAAGAAAAATATCTAGAAATAATTGAAAACATTTCATCATGAAAATACTCTGTACTTTAAAACAGCATACAATCGCGTGTGAATAACGTCATAATTATTTTGACAAAATGAAAGTCATAATTTTAGGGCAAAATTGAAACAATATGGTTTGGTTTGTCTGCTTGAGTCAGGGAATCAGCTCCTTTGATGTTCTGAGACATGATAACAAAATAAAAATAAAATATAATTACAGAGATCATCAACAACACAGCGATAGAATACCCCGCGAAGCACCTTTTCCGGCTTCAAAAATACTTGCACTAACTTTCATTTTTAGGTTCCTCATATGATTGAAAGTAAAACATGTGTTGCTTTCTTTTGTTACTTTGTTTTATATATTATACCACTTGAGCGCAGTGTCAATGACTTACATTTACGAACACAATATGACAATGACGTGCCAAAATAATCAATTATTATAAAGATCGAGTTTAGATTCATACTTCTCTGTTTCTAATTTCATAATCCTAGGTGCTTGTGGATAGGGAAGTAAATAGATAATTAGGGTACTTTCGAAAGTTATTAGACAACGATAAAAGCGGATGTATAGAATCTATACAATGAGTGACAACTCAGTTTGTTTTTATGACTGGTCTTTAAAATTCTCTCATTACGTCACTCGAAACCAATGATAAGGCAATTATGATCGGGTTATATTATAGGAAGTATACATTGGCAAAGTGTTGACAGCTTACAAACAAAGAATTGAATTAGCTTTTAAAGACACTATATAACATTGGGGAAGATCCATAAAAAAAAACTGTCAAACTTTGCTATCTGATATAATATCTGACAGTGCTTGAGTGACAAATCAACACCCTAGAACACAGTTATGCTGTCACTTGCAAATATGGCAAATATGTACAGATAAAATTTGGCACATGAATTGTTCTCGACCGATGAAAAATCTGCAACGCAACACAGCAGTCTATGGGGGAAACTGGAATGGTCTCTCAATGATTTTTACTTTTTTAAAGCACTTAATGATCATTTTGGATTGTAATTGTTTTCAGGGCTTCATTTCTAGACCTTATATCAAAGACACTAGTAGCATGGGAAATCATGCAGCTCACATTTTTTTTCATGGAAATATTGTTATACGATGCCTTTAACCAATGTAGGCCTAAACGTCAACTCTCTCAGTTTCAAGAATAGAGAATCCCATGATAGAAAGCGTAGATCCGGAAAAATGCCACACGGAAAAATACCCAAACCTTTGATCCAATCACAACACAGACCACCAAGCAACGTCATAGCATTTTAAACATATAATTTAACAATGTTTCAAGTTATAAAAAAACTGAGCTACATAATCCTCCATGTTGTAAGTGTCTATATAGGTCAACATGGTCTTAAGCTCTGGAAAAAAAGTACTTTAACATGATCATTAAGTGCTTGTAAAAAGTAAAAACTTATGAGTACCCAGGTTTGCTCTGTCTGTTTATCCCCATAAACAGCTATAGTACACCAGATGTAGAGTCAAGTGTGATGTTTATCTATAAATACCTTGCCAGTCGCGGCAGAACTTTCCAAAGTTTTGCACTGTAGGATTTGTCCTTTCAAGTACTATAATGTGGCTAAGATATTTCAGTTTGACTTTCTTTAAATTGAGGCTCCACAATAACAAAAAGTGTCTTTAACATATCACCCAGGGCTGCATGACTGCCAAGCACTGGCGTAAATCCCGGGGGGGATGCGGGGGTTATATCCCCCCCGACTTTTCGAGGCCGGGGGGGGGATGGCCTGTACAATCATACCCCCCCCACTTTTTCGAGAAAAAAATATAATTTTTTTTATTAATTAATCATTGATAAAATTGC
>JZLH01S0181697.1:12916-29728 GCA_001188425.1 Eucidaris tribuloides | reverse complement strand
GTGTGTGTGTGTGTGTGTGTGTGTGTGTGTGTGTGTGTGTGTGTGTGTGTGTGTGTGTGTGTGTGTGTGTGCGTGTGTGTGTGTGTGCGTGCGTGCGTGCGCGCGCGTGGGTGTGTGTTTGTTTGTTTGTTTGTTTGTTTACTTGCTTGTTTGTGTGTGTCTTTCTGTCTGTCTGTGTCTGTATGTGTGAACTGGGAACATTGTTAAGTATATGGCTTTATCATCAGGTGGCCCAATTTTGGCGGAAGATACACACTGATCTGATACAATGACCTTACACTGGTCAAAACAATCCTAGAGGATATCAGTAGAACAATGGGTGCGGATGACGTACCCGGGACTTTCAAGCAAACAGCCTTGTTTTTCAAGGGTTCGAGAACGTTCTTATCGGTATATATACACTCAACGAAAACAAAAAGTTCGTTCTGTCGACGAGTTATGCTGCCCGTATTACACCAGACATTGACTTTATTCCCAGCGATTTTGATTTTTTTGTCCAGGTTATTATGATGTATACAGCTGGTTGTGTTTTTTGTTTTGTTTTGTTTTGTTTTGTTTTGTTTTGTTTTGTTTTGTTTTGTTTTGTTTTGTTTTGTTTTGTTTTGTTTTGTTTTGTTTTGTTTTGTTTTGTTTTGTTTAGTTTGTTTGTTGTTGTTGTTTTTTGGGGAGGATTAAATAAGGCCAAAGAGCGTTTCCCGACATTACAACTGTTATGTTCCATTCAATATATTATCGTTGGGCTTACATAACATGGGTATATATCTCATTTCCTTTGTTCTTGTAAATGTTATCTTGTTCATATCCATTGGTTTACCATATGTTTTTCTTTTCTGACTCTAATGACATTAACAATTACTCCTGCTCAATTTGTATGTTTTATACAGGTATGAAAATATTCATTGACTGACTTGTCATAATTGTACTTGCCGACTTCCCGTAAGCTTTTAATGTATGATTTCACCATCGCTTTACAACAATCTTATGTTTGTGTCATATTTTAGTATTTCCATATGTCATCGTTCAATGAGAGTCGAGTTATCATCAAAATAATATCAATGTGAAATGTCAAATGTGAATAATGGTTATTGTACGCAGATTGTTGTCGACATCTATACGTCACCCCCTCTCCCACCCACACACACACACACACACACACACACACACACACACACACACACACACACACACACACACACACACAACGACAGCAAAAACACATTTAAGATTGACTTTCTAGTGAATGTTACTGTTCATGAAGGGAATTTATTCTTTATGGAATAAATTCTACTCTACAAGGAGTAACTTTTAGTGTGACTATTTGACCTGTATTACAGGTAGCCCAATGCCTGACTCATGCAGACAGTGAAACCTGCAGTCACCATACAAAGCGTGCAACTCAATGAAATTTACATTAAACATTTACTCTTCATGCTCTTGGTAAGCCTAAATTGTTTACTCTTTTGTCTTTACGAGAGGTAATTACGCTACAAAGTCGTGCCGATTCAGATAATTATGTTTCGATGCTATACAGATAGGCTGCCAATACTGTTGTGTTTGGCCTTCCAAACGATCCTACGTGCAAATATGTGCATATAGGCCTACGTCACAAAATTATGGGTCAAATTAGTCTCTTGACAGGAACCTACAAAATAGATACATATGTTCCCATAAACATTGAAATGATAGAGGTTGCTTACTTCATTTCAAGGAATATTGTCAGGAGATCCGTGTTTGTGTTGGAGTTCGTTGGGAAATGACCTTATTTAACCAAACATTCAATCCGTAGGTTAGGATTGTATGGGTGGGTATGAGTTGGAGGATATACGTGTATTTATGGCAAGAGTATATTTTTGCACAGATACTTCGACCATTTTGTAGTGATGCAAGAATTAAAAAAGAATGCAATTGTTACATTTGATAGGTATCCTAATTTTAAGTATTAGTATACAGCAGACATCAAAATTTCCATTGCTTATGAATAAGTAGTAAAACTACCATTTCTGTCCCTTTTTGTGAATCATGCATTTTCACTGATCTCGAGAACGATGATAATAATTATAGAAGATGAGGGAAGAAGGAGAAGGAGAAGAAGAAGAGGAGAAGGAGCAGAAGAAGAAGAAGAAGCAGAAGAAGAAGAAGAAGAGAAGAGAAGAAGAAGAAGGAGAAGAAGAAGAAGAAGAAGAAGAAGAAGAAGAAGAAGAAGACGAAAGGAGGAGGAGAAAGGTTAAGAAGAAACCAAAAGGAAAAGAAGGGGGGAATTATATTATACCATTTATCATCACCATCATGTCAATAATAATGTCAAGGATTTGTTCGATTCCCGAACCACCTCACTTGACACCCCCTCCCCCTCGCACCCCCCCCTTCCCCTCCGACCCTAAACGAGCCCTATATCTAGTTTCCCCATCACGGGTTTATTATCCTGCAATGATTGAGTTGTTTGTTTTTTCGACGTGTTTTGTTTTGGCGCTATAACTCTCAGCTTGATTGATATATCCTATGCAACGTGATTTGAATACAATGCACACTGACGAAATAATAACTATGAGACAAGAATGTGTGTATATGTGGCAATTTCATAAATTTTCGAAGCAGAATATTCTCCAACAATATCTCACGACTATCACATTATTTCCAAAGTAAATATTATATCTTTCTGACATCTGTATGGGTCGAACAACCAAAGCAAGGAAACCGAAAGACATCTTCAGTAAATCTTTATTGACGTAATTTCTATTTCTATTAATTTTCTTTTATGATAGTAGTATAGCAGTAGACAGTAGTAGTAGTATTAGTTGTAGTAGCAGCAGCAGCAGTAGTGTTAGTAGTAGTAGTAGTAGTAGTAGTAGTAGTACACGTAGTAGTAGTAGTAGTAGTAGTAGTAGTAGTAGTAGTAGTAGTAGCAGTAGTACCAGCAGTAGTAGTAGGCTTTGTGCCCACCCCCAACCCCCCCCCCACCCACCCCACTGCCTAAAGTCTACAATTCAATTCAGTATCGACCATTACTCGTTCCTTCTCCAATGTTTAGATTTTTTTTTCGGTGATAAATTTTAAGTACATGTCTGTATTCATGATACGCCTTTGGTCTATTGGACCCTTGGTCTATCGGGCCTTCAGTCTATCAAGCCTTCGGTCTATCGGGCCTTTGGTCTATCAAGCCTTCGGTCTATCGGGCCTTTGGTCTATCGGGCCTTCGGTCTATCGAGCCTTTGGTCTATCAGGCCTTTGGTCTATCGTGCCATCAGTCTATCAGGCTTTTGGTCTATCAGGCCTTCAGTCTGTCGGGACTTCTGTCTATCGGGCCTTCGGTCTATCAGGCCTTCAGTCTATTGGACCCTTGGTCTATCGGGCCTTCAGTCTATCAAGCCTTCGGTCTATCGGGCCTTTGGTCTATCGGCTCCTCTATCAAGCCTTCGGTCTATCGGGCCTTCGGTCTATCGAGCCTTTGGTCTATCAGGCCTTTGGTCTATCGTGCCATCAGTCTATCAGGCTTTTGGTCTATCAGGCCTTCAGTCTGTCGGGCCTTCTGTCTATCGGGCCTTCTACCCGGGGGGGCCAGTCAAATATAATGCTGTACACATGCGTGACCAAATTATTTCCAGACGCCCCCTTAACAAGTTTTTCTCTGTGTGCAAAATAACCCCCTAAACAAGTTTTTCGCGGGCTTCATTTACACATTTTGGCCCCTAAACAAGTTGTCGCCAGAATATGACCCCTAAACAAGTTTTGTCTACTTGCTAACAATAAGCTTAAATAGACAAAAACTTGGGGAAAAAACCATACCCTAAACACGTTTGGCTGGTCTATGAAAAAAATGCTTTGAAGAAAGGGAAACATACCCTAAATAACGTTTGAGCCAATCTTTCAAAAGCCACCTTTTTTTGAAAATCTGTGTTTTTTGATACCTTAGAACGAGTGGCACGCGGCGGCCCGCGGCTAAAACTGAAAAAACACCCCTTTCAGCGGGCGTTTTTTTGGTCACGGTCCATGTGTAACAGCAATGAATTTGACTGGCGCCGCCCCCCGGGGCCTTCATATCAAGCCTTCAGTCTATCGGCCTTCTATCAAGCCTTCGGTGCTATCGGCGTTCTATCAAGCTTCAGTCTAGCTATCAGCCTTTGGTCTTATCGTGGCCATCCCGATCTATCAGGCTTTTGTCTATAAGCCTTCAGTTCTATTGGGCCTTTGGTCTATCGGCCTTTGGTCTATAGGTCTTTGGTCTAGTGGGCCTTTGGTCTGATCAGGTGGAGCGCATTTGGTCTATCAGTGCCGCTTCGTCTATCAGGTCTTCGTCTGGATCGGTCCTTTGGTCTATCAGGACCTTTGGTCTATCGGCCTTTGTCTATCAAACGTCCTTCGTCTATCAGCCTTCAGTCTTATCCGGGCCTTCTAAGTCTTTATCAGGTCTTGGTCTATTGGGCCTTCAGTCTATCGGGCCTTTGGTCCTATCAGGTCTTCAGTCTATCGGGCCTTCAGTCTATCAGGCCTTCGGTCTATCGGGCCTTTGGTCTATCAGAAAGTCACCACCCTTTATCACCATCAAGAACTATTATGAAAACACTGGAGACAAATGTATCAATCTCACCATGGGCGACAAGTCGGGGGGGGGGGGAGGGGAATGACGTGTCACCCCCTATCGATTTTTAAAACGTAATATATCATTTTCGATTTTGTTAGCATTTTTGATGGATTTTATAATCGCAAACTTATTCAAATGATAAATGTGATGAAAATAGATTAACCTATAATAATGTGTGTGAGGGGGAATTTAAAGTCACAATTTCCACTCTTTAACTGTGTTTTATTAATACCCCTGTGGGGTTATCATTATTTTG
This sequence comes from Eucidaris tribuloides, assembly GCA_001188425.1. NCBI lineage: Eukaryota > Metazoa > Echinodermata > Echinoidea > Cidaroida > Cidaridae > Eucidaris > Eucidaris tribuloides. Next base: position 24,893 of record JZLH01S0181697.1, on the reverse strand, counting down.
CCTTTGCCCCCCCCCTCCACTTGTTACATAAACCTCCACTCCTGAATCTCACCCACCCTAACCCCCACCCCACCCCATCACAATTTCCACTTGTTTATTTTATTCACAAAATCGCAACATTTCTTTTAACACACAAAACTCACACACGGTGGTAGCGTACACAAACAAAATTATCCAATACAGAACAATCAAATATTTTTCAATTCAATTTTTTTATTTTTATGACAGAAGCTTGACTTCTTATTTTCCATTGTTTTCTCACATGTTTTACTGTCTTTTCTGCATTTTTTCTCCAATTCAATTAAAAATTCAACATCTAATTTTGCACTCCAGAGAGGCATAGAAAAAATATATACATTCTACAAAAGTGGAATATCCCCACGTTTGGCTTCAAATATATATATAATCCAATAAACAGCACCAATAATTTGAAGAGACAAAGGGTGATGTACTGTTTACAAAAATTGGCATTATAATCACTTATTTACTGTACAATGTATATATTTCAATCAATAGGGTTCTCTTTATAATACAAATTGGTAACTGTAAGTAACTGTATACATGAAGAATGGGAAAATAGATCTTTTAAGTCTTACTTGAACCATTAATTCAATTAAAGCATCTAGGAAAGAAAAAGTGCAAAAAGTGTTTCAGAACATTGGTGCAAAAAGGAGTGTTAAAAATGGTTAGTCTTAAAAATAGTGTGCCAATGCCATCTTACCATTCATAATTTCTATCAATATAACTCTGCATACAAAGTGGTTTAATGGACAAGAGATAAAATCTTATTATGCCATTATTACATAAAAATACATTGTATGCATTTTTGTCGCAAAAAAGGTTCGTCAGTTATCACTGCTGTTTAATATTATCAAATGCTTTCAATTATTTGTGAAACACTACTGTAGTAATTCTGCTTTGTTATTCATGATTACACAATGCTGTAGATGAAGTGTACAGGTATAAAATTTGTAATGTTATTGTTGGAAGAGTTAATTATTCATAATTGTATAATCCTCATTAACATACTTTGAATATTCATGATCTACTCTTGCATTGTTCATGGTCCCTCACTTTACCATAGCACTATCCCATTGTGAAAATGATTTCAATATGGCTGGTGCAGATGTTCACAGACATGTCATATATAATATCACATGTAAATAAAAACCAATTCAATACACAATTAGTGCGGGACAATTACAATAAAATAGAAATATTGACAAATTTCCCAATACTGTGTGGTTTTGTGATTTAAAATTCAATGGATCATAATCACAATTCACAATACAAAATGGGAAATTGTACAGAATATGACAATAGCACATATCATCAATACAATGATAGCCAATTGACTTGGAAGAATACATGTACATGGAACAGTGCGCCTATTGAGTTAACTTGGCAAGCACCGATTTTCATAGAAACACTCCCAAGGGGGAAAAAGGGGGGACATTTTTTTCTAAATTTGTTGACTACACATCAGCACAGGAAGTTAACAATCACAACGGGAGAGTGTAAAATTGGAGCGTCGTCGTATCTTTAGCAAATTGAGAGTGAAATCATCTTTGGTTTTGTGGTTGATTGTCAGTTTACAACACTTTAACCCCCTTCGTAACCCCCTCTCCTACCCCCCCCCCCAAAAAAAAAGGTTTGTAGTACATTAGCCTAAATGCAAGTTTAAATATACTCCGTTACTGCATTTTACCATAATTTGTCTAGCTTCTAATTGTTACAGTTCAACAGAAATTACTGATAGGCTTCAATGCCAGTTTGTACACAAAGTGAATGAGAATCTAAATTTTAACATAACCAGCTGGGAGAAGGTCCAATTGAATAATAAAAAAAAAAAACAATAATTAAACTGGGGTCAATTCTTGTAAACGAAGTGTAGATTATAAAATAATTAGTTCTACAATTCGAGAAAAGGAAAGGCATGTTCACAATTTCAGGTGGGTTTAGCAAATCCCCTTACTGTTACCATCAAAAGAAGGTTATACCCCCGCCCCTTACATGTACATGCCCGAGTAACTGTTACTGAAATATTGCACAAATATACCATACTGTAGAAACAAAACAGATCTTGCATAAAAGTATGTTGAGTGTTTGGTACCATACAATACACTTTCTATAATCACCATCTTTTTAAGGATTTTGAAATTAACAGTGGAATGTGTTGTATATATTTCTATTTTACACTGCAGAGTGCGGAGGTACACAGCCACCAAAGTTGCAAAATTAAATAAATTTTAGAGTTACACTTGTTTTCATGATTGTTACCTGATCTATCACTATCACACTATGCATAGCAATTCTGTGAAATTACATATGCTGAAAAATTGTGAGAATTAGTATTTTACCACTTACAGTGTACAGTATATATATGTTGGGAAATAAAAAAAAACAGACAAAAATCTGGAAGGATTAAACCAAGAACAGCTGTGACAACATGATATGACTTTGAACGAGGATCAGATCACTGATACTTTCATCATTCTGTTCAGGGACAAAAGCTAATAATAATTCTAATCTGCTTGTTTGCGGAAGAGAAAAATCTCACTGGGATTAAAAGATTTAATCACCAAGAGTAGATTCCAGGGTAATCGAGGCCAAGCATTTTATTTTTTATCTTATTTTTTATGTGATTAGGTTAAAGACCACAGTAAATTAGTTTTGTATTCATTACACTGTATGCTGTTACGTGTATTATGAACTGGACAAAAATGTAGTTATTGATATTAATATTGGCAATCACATTGCACTTAATTTATCTTTCTTCATCAAATATCCCTCTATAAACCTTTGCCATTTACCAGTACCCATTAATTATTGTAAGAAAGAAAATTATTACGATATACTTAGAATAATTCCATTCACAATACACTGTATGTTCATACATGATGGGTGTACACATCACAACAATCAATAATAAAACAAACACAAAAAATATCGATCAAATACCATCCATAATTTCACATTCCCATAATGCAAGACATCAAATTACCATTTAGTAATCATCATTACCTACACACCACCCGACACATGCATGCTACTTTTGTATACCCATATACCAAAATAGAATCCATGCGAAGTTCCAAACATATTTTCTCTCCGATGTACATACAGTGCACTCTCGTTATAAAGAAGTCCTTGGGACCCATGAAATTTGTTCTTTATAACGAAATTTCTTTATATCAGGGTTGCAAAAACAATACAATACAAAGGAAATCCAAGATATGGGACCAGGGATTTTACTTCTTTATAATGAAATTTTGTTCTGTCAGTGTTCTTTATAACGAGAGTGCACTGTATTACGGTAGTTAATTCAAATCAAACAGGCCAAGAAATATGAATCAATTAAATATGAGTGTAAAATGTAAAAATCCAATTGTGGTTGATGTTTTTAAGATTACTTGGATGTTCTCATTACACTTACATGTAGATGTTATTATGTGGGGTAAAGTACAGTATGTTCATCTGACATATGCAAGGAAAAAAAAACAATTTACTTAACTCTTGCAATACCAAAGGTGTACATGTATGTAAATATGCACCAAACAATCGTCCAATATTCATAGGTTTGTAATCTCTCTGTCATGTTAAGAGTTAAATGACCGCTGAGGGAAGATGTCTGTGAGGATTTAGTAATGTCAGCTTTTGTTTCCATGTAAGAATTAATACTTTAAAAAAAGAAAGGACTTTGAAGGTACATGTACTGTATAGCCGCTATGGTACTATAGCACAACCATATGGAATAAGCCATCTAGGACAAAAGTGTTGCATGCCTTTGTTCATCTAGGTTATGAGATTTGCATGATGCAAGCATCATTGTACCAGTAAATCTGAATTTCCTGTGCACACGTTACGAAGTCTGTTTTTGTCACCCCGAATATACACCAGACTAAGCCCCGTAGCCTCGGACCGAATCCCGTGTACAGCTGAAAAGGAATCAAAATCTTTTTTAAAACAGGATCAGGAGATCAATCACACAACCGAATATGGGACACTCGAGTCACATTCGACCTCCCTCTTTAAATAGTGTTATATCCAAGACCACAAGTTCCAAGACCGAGGCCGTCGCAAATCACAACTTTTGCATAGGGTTTGTACAGGGGACTCGGACCAAGACCGGGATTCGGGCCATCAGAAATTGAACCTCGAGCCGGCGGCTCGGATTGATGTTGTTAAATATGAGGCTGCCCTAAAACACAAACCTTTCCATATGGTTTGTACAGGTGGCTCGGAGCGAGACCGAGGCCAGAAATTGAACTCGAGGCCGGCCTTGGATGTTAAATATGAGACCGCCCCAAAACACAAGCTTTCCATAGTGTTTGTACCTGGGTGACATGGACCGAGACCGGGACTTGGGCCTGACGGGCTACCAGTAAATTGAACTCGAGGCCAGCCTCAGATACATATGTGTTGTGTTAAATATGAGGCCGCTCCAAAACACAACCTTTCAGTTTCAACAGGGTTTGTACAGGTGACTCGGACCGAGACCGTGATTCGGACCACCACAAATGGAAATCGAGGCCGGCCTCGGATACAACAATGTTAAATATAGTCTGGCTTTGGTGTTTGTCAGGGCAGCTGGTGTGTGGGCTTAGTCACGAGATTTAACGCGCCAAATTTTGCCTTTTCGTCCAGGCACGTCGCAAAGCTAAACGACTCAACGGCAACAAGGCTACTTCACACTCACGGTGTATGATGCAAGATTTCCTGGCTATGATTAGCAGACAGAAAAAAAATACTACTACGGCTTTGTTCTGAGATACGTATTGAGGAAGACAGGGGAAAGTGGATTTTCTTCGAAAGCAATTGGCCACAAAAACAAGTCCTGTGCTTAAAGACTCTTAGCAGACAAGGCAGATAAATACTGTTTTTATGTGCATATTAGTCATTTAAAGCAAAATTGCTTTGGCCAAAAAGTGGGAAATTAACATATCAGATACAAGGCAGCCAGACTACTTACATACTGAATTTGCTTGATTACCGGAGCTGCTCAAAGTTAATTGAAATAATTTCCGAGGTGGAGGGGGGAAGTGTACGCCATGTTAATGAGATAATTACGAGATGGGATATGTTAAAATAAAACAGACACGTGCGAGGCTATTTTTACTACCGACTAATATTTGGAGGTTCTCAGCTCGAGTGTTTATGTTGCAAGTCACTACTTGGAAGGCTCAAAGTGTCAGATGGAATCTTGAATGTTTTGGGGAGAAGTATCACAAAACATTGTTATTCAAATCTCTTTACTGCAGCACTCCATACAAGCTCTAATTCGGCTTCATAATTACACTAAAAGGGCCTTAAGCTTTATTAAAGCCCAAAACATTAAAGCCCTTTTGTCAGTAAGGAGAAACGAGTTTACAGCCCTTGTCAGGATAAGTTATGCAGATCTATACCAAGGCCACTAGAACCTGGCATCGAGTCAAGCCTCAAATAAATATGGGAACATTTGTCCAGAATGAAACTATTGACAATCTGGAAAATATTCCTGATTTTGAATTTTTCATTTTTAAATAATGTGCATGTAGATTTCATCAAATGTTACACTGATGCAACATGCATGTACACTACATGTACACAACTGCTTAGTTACCATATATTTTGGCACACAATCAGTAATAGAATGGCAATTAGTCAGGCAATGTTTAAATAGGGTTTGGGAACCAATTTTTAGTCTAAACCATGTCACACACAGCTACTCACATGTAATGCATCATCATAATAATGAAGTTTGTTTGTTATGTAAAAGGCAGGCACTTTCACATTATTTATAAAAAAAAAAGTGACTAAAATTAATTTGTGTGGATGGGAAAAAGCCCTGAGCAGTTTGAACCCATACTGTAGACTTAGTGTAGTGTTAAGGGCTTTTCGCCATGAGCACAACAAATTCATCCCATTGTTACTCACAGCTGGAAAAACAGTATGACCCCCCCCCCCCAAAAAAAAGGGTCCAATTTTAACCCTTTTGATCACATGATACCAACACACACCAGATTTGCCAGTACATGTAGGAATGAGAGGGTTAAAAAAAGAAAGAAAACAAAATTCAACATTGCACAAACGTTTGGACTTAAATTACAGAATAATACTTTGTCTTGACTATGAAAGGCATGGACCTGTATAATATTCCCCTTTTTGCAACATAAACCCATTCTTGCATAATACAACCACTCAAGGGGTGGTTCCCCAATGTTGCAACTTTGTGATGGTACTCTATTCAACACAACTGACATCACATGATGTTATTGATCGTACAGGTTGTTTGGCGCCGAGCCAAGTATGCCATCGTGCTATGGACGGCTGTTCTTCAATAGGTTCTGTCTGTGCTACTCAGAGTACAATGTACGTAGTATCTCAAGTGGGGAATTTCACAATTCAATGCATATTTGTGTGCAACTGAATGGTAGTAATGTAGTGAAGCTACCAGGATGCAAAATGTACTACAGTATATGTCAAGATGTTTTTTCTGGAAACATTTCGTGGAAAATTTCTGGAAAACAATTTTCTATTTACTGTTGTACTAGTGTAATGGGGAATACAATATGACATAAAATGAATTACACTTCCTAGATTTTTTGTAAAAAATTGAATTTATTTATATGATTTTTATCTATGTATATAAATTGTATTTCATGATCATTTACAAATACTTTCTTCATAATTTTTTGGCATAAGACAATATTGTGACAAACATCAATAATATAAAAAAAAGATCAACAAATGCACAGTTCAGTACTTTGGCATATTTAGAATACCTAAAATACAGCTAAATTTGTCTAAAAACATGATTACAGCTCACAAGAAAGGTTCATTTCAACTCAATACCAATGTCACCATTTATTACCCAAACTAATCCACCAAAGGCAGGAATAAAGCAGAGAGCAGCAAATCAATCTTAAACTGATAAAAACATAACAGTGCAACACGTTGTGTGCGTTTTTGCGAGAAGCTTCCAAAAAAGGCATTATATCAGTACATAGAAAACATCTTCATTAAAAAGCAGCATTTGTTTACTATAAAAAATTGAGGAAGTTTTAAATATTTGCACTTTATGAGCACTTGGTGAGTTGGAGTGATTGTGCTACGCTCTTGCTGCAATAGACTTGCTGACCCATCGATACTGTTCTGGTTTCGGTTGCCATACTCTGCTTTGAGGCCTGCTGATTAATCGCGGCTGATTGCTAACATTCCGGTTGAAGACGTACGGGGAATGGTTGACAAGGTGTAACTTCGCTACCGACATTCTCATATTGTCGTTTTGCGGGACGGGGCTGGGCGGAGGCGAAGGCATTCGCGTATTTGCGTTGGTATTATCAATGTCCGAATGACGAACTGAGCTGGACAGGTTGAAGTTTTCTGTCGTCGGTGATAACGGTCGGTTGTCGTCTCGGGACTGCGAGAACTTTGCGACTGGACACACCGTTCCCCGTTCACCAAATCTGTAGCATGAAATAAGAGGAAAAGGCATGGTATGGGAGTATTTTATACTTCACCCAAATGTTGCACACACCTTATTTAGATTTAGGGTAAACACATCAGTTGAAAGATTAATCTTTCCTTGCAATTGTCTTAGTTCAGTAACCTTTAACAGAAATTTTATGAGTGGCTAACGTTAGCTTTCGATAAGAATTTCGTACCACCCACCAAAGTTAGACTTAGAAATGAAAAGAAGAATTTACATTCATGAAATGATGAATCCGTTTTACTGGATATTTACAAGTAATGTTATTGTTAGATACAGGATTTATTGTTAAAAATGATCCACATTAATTCAATAAAGGGCGTAAAAAATACGCCCCAAAGTAACTTTATTGCTGAATGAAAACAGCGACAATGACACATGAAATGAAAAGCCAAAAGCAACTAGGCACACCTTTCATTCATTCATGTTAATTGAATTGCCATGATGTGGCATGATTGATGAGTCAGGAGTGACTGACACAATCAGACAATGTTAATTATTTGTATTCCTTTTTGGTGTTTGTATTCGTGTTTGGTGTTTGTATTTTAACGTAAACTTTCAACCTACCTGCAGCTAACTTCCCTGGGGTCCACCCATAATGTTAACTCCGCTGGTAAATTTAGATTACTGTACTTAATTCCACAGTCCCTGGCCGTCTTGTCAATGACCGAATCCCTGGGCTCGTTTCGGCTGACTCGTATACAACGGTACGCCTGGCCCTTCGACGGCATATCCTCGTACCAATGATTTCTGAATCGTTCCACTAGCGTTAGCGCCAACTTTTCAGAGAAACTGTTCATTTGTTCCGTCGTTAAGTTCGTGTTCCTCTTTACGATTCGTGTTAGAAACACTACTGCTGCTGCTATTTCGTCTTTCATCTTGAAAACGTCACGAACATAGAGTCTAAAATGAGAATTCTCGTAACTCCACAATAACTAATCCGCTCTGAAAATGGCAAGTCCAGACGTGTTAACACGTAGTAAAGACTATGCTATGCTATGCGAATAACGAAAACGATTCCTTTGTTGCTGGGTTCACTTTGTAAGTCGATTTTTTTCGCCACGTATCATATATTCCGTCGAAGAAGCTGCTCAGTTCGGCTGACAACATTCGTGTGCAATGCCTAGAACAAAACTGCAACAGCTGTACGCAAGTTTTCGTCGAGTTATCTGGAATTTTTGACGACAAAACTGTGACTCACAACGAAATGATTCACGGTAACGCAAAGCAACACACAACAAGCGCACGGAGCGTGTTTATATACCAACGTGACGTCACAACAGCTTCGTGGCAAATGACCAATCGCTGACGTGATGGGAGGCGTATCGACGCTATTCTCGTAAACAACTACCATGGTGAATGCTAATCACTTCCAAATATGTCGATAAGTAAACAACTATTTTGGGAAACGATTCATCCCTGTCAATTTCTCACCGATGAGGGAGACAGAAAAATATGAACAGCTAAGCTAAAAATAGAACGAACAAAGGGGGGATTTCCCTAATTTCAGTTTGGAGGCAAGGTTATGGGGACATTCAGTTATCGTATTGCAACATCTGCGTTAGCTGGATTTTTAACCCTCCCAAGTCGGTTCTTAAGATGAAGTTTGATGCCTTTCCTTTATGGAGCTTCTCTGCAAAATATTATAGCGTAGATAATCCCCCAAAGTACTTAGATTTGGCCCCGGATTTGGCTTGGAGGGGGGTATGCAGCTCCATGCTCAAAACCCATACCTATCCCTAAAGGCCTCCGCACACTGTGCGACTTTTGTCGTACGACTCGGAATTATGACGTAATTCACGTCATTATCATGAATCCAGAAAAATCGCAAGCAAGTCGTACGACTAATCGTAGCCGCATGCCAAAAACCTACTGCGAATCGCAAGTCGGATCGGAAGCACCGCACACATCCCGACTCGACAAGCTCGTCGAATCGGAATCGGGTCGAAATCGGATCGCATAGTGTGCGGAGGCTCATTTTGTAAGAAAAAAGGTACATGTACTCATCTCTAAGATTTTTTTTGTCTGAAAATTCAGGACCCATTGTCTAAGGATTTCTCTCTAACCCCCCCCCCGCTAACAAAAAAGAAGGCGCTTGAGGGGGGGGGAGGGGGTTGAAGAGGGAAGTGGGCCTTAACATTTATCATTGGACCATACAGATTAGTATGATATACATCTTGTACAGCGTATTAAATGATGGTACACGTGCCGTCAAGGAGTCCGCAACAAGAATATCAATCATTTTGCTCAGACCACCCCCCCACCACCCACCACACACCACACCACACCACACACACACACACACACACACACACACACACACACACACACACACACACACAACACACACACACACACACACACACACACACACAAAGCTACAGTGGGTCGCCTGTCTTCAGTGCGTCCCAGAAAAAAAAAAAACAAAAACAGAACCCTCAAACACTGGGCGTATATGATTAACAATACATGTTCAAAATGAACCTTTTTTGTGACTTTGAAAATTTAAAATAGAAAAAAAAACAATAAATCTTAAACCACTTACTCTTACGCACAATCAGCGTTTGTTTTAGGGTTGTTGTTTTTTCTAGGACGCTATGATATTATCCAAAGACCTTATTTAAAAATATTCCCAAGAGCAATCAATCTAATATTGACGAAAACACCGGTAAGACCACCTTTACAATAGGCCCTATCCGAGAATAATCATTGTGTCATGACTTCAAGAGGGCGAATGGATTTAATACTAATCAAGGTGGTAGATTTCATTAAAAAATGAGATTGTACGGATTTTTTTTGGCCCGTATGGGCAAAAAGGTAATATTTTGTATTTGAATACTATACTTTCGTTTCTAAATGAAATAAAGAACTTGTTCAGAAAGTTCATGATGTCCACGCTGTCTTATCCTTACGATACTTGATTATAATATCAGGGGGTGTTTCATAAAGCTGTTGATAAGTTACGAACGACTTTATACGCACGACTGGTGCTTCTTGTGCTACATGTAAATGCATGAGAAACTGATTAGCACCCAAGAAATTACCAGTCGTTCGTAAAGTTGTTCGTAACTTACGAACAGCTTTATGAAACACCCCAGGCTTTGTGTAGTCTACATTAAAAAAAATAATTTCTGAATAAAACACGGGGAATTCCCAAATTTCAAAGGTTAAAACGTGTTTAATACCACGGAATGAAAGAACAAGCTACAATCAGTTACAGCCTTTATAATGTTCTGCATATATGCAAACAAAAATTTACTTAGGCCTATGCCCGCTGCAAAATGCATGGCATTGGACTCTATTGCGCGTGCGCAATATAAACTTCGGTATAAGGCTGGGGGTTCAATATCGTAGAAAGTACCCCATGCAGATACAGGTTAAATATTACACCATTACCCGAGGTAGAGGGGACTTTCAAAATCTAGGTATGAGCACTGGTCTGCCCTTGATAATATGGCGAGTGTGTGTGTATGTGTGTGGGGGGGGGTAGGGTTAGGATTAGTTCAATCACAATAAAACATTTCACTGTCATAAATTTTGCAACTGTCATAAATTCGAGAAACACCGAGGGCTCACAGTAGGATTATTATGACGTTTTCCTACGAGAACTCAAGCAAATGGCCAGTTGCGGCACCAGGATTTTCTATCAGGCGATGGGGAAGGGGAGGGGCCACTTTTTTTTTTTTTTTACAAATATTCACGAGAGTGTTAACTCATTTACCGTCATAACGTAATACAAGCTGCAAGATATGTTCTCTTGGTCTCGGTTCGGATTAACTGATTTTTTTTTCAGAAATTCAATGCTGCCATTCAAATTTTGAAATACACAGCTGCAAACTTAATAGATTCAAAGATTTCACAATGTTCGAAATTGATTGTTTAAGTTCTTACCGAAGTTGTCACTTTGTTTTATTTAACATATTTATATTCAATTAATTTTGGGGATGTTTCAGTGGATGTAAGTTGCTTTATATTTTCTGGTATTGCTTGTAATTCGTGTTTTAGCATGCGGAATAAATGCTCTTCTAAAATAAAGTTCACTTTGTATATATTCGTGTGATTGCTGCTGCTATCTTCGGTTTTTTGATTTACTTTATTGTTTTTTCGTTTCATGTACGTGACAAAAGCTTTAGAAACATCTGACTCTCTCCACTTTCCCATCCGAGGATAATAATGAATGATACTACACAATAATTCAGAAAATTTAGAGATACGTTATATTGTCGAAACTGGAAACGCCACTTCATGTGTGTCTCTCTGATCATTCTGTAGAATTGAAGTTCTACGGTATATTACCAGTGGCGCAAATCCATATTGAAATGTAGGGGGGACATCAAATGTTCATCCGCGGCGAAATCCCAGGTCCAAAATCTTTCCGGTCACGCCAACCGTCGAAAACTCGCTCAGCGAGGGGGGGGGGGTAGGTGCGAAATTCTTTTCCTAAATCCAAGGTCCAATTTTCCCGGTCACGCCAACCGCCGAAAACTCGCTCAGCGGGGGCGTGGG
>JZLH01S0181630.1:51086-63217 GCA_001188425.1 Eucidaris tribuloides | reverse complement strand
CAGTTTTCTTCATGTTTTCTGAAAGTTTCTGTGAAATGCTTTGTTTCTCCTGCATTGTAGAAAATTCAGGTTTCCACTTTCAAAAAATATTCTCAAAAATACTCTTAAATCCCCATAGGATTTTAAAGAACTCAAGTGCATATTTGTCTGGAGACATTATTTGGGTAAATTGACTAAATTCCACTGTCCCAGTAGGTCACTTCTCAGGTGCATAAAACATATAATTACACAAACCACAAATGTCACCTTTCTTTGATGAACATAAATTTCTTGCATGATTTTTTAAGTTATTTTGTAGGGGAAAACTTAGTTTCATAGGTGAAAAGTGGATTTTTCTATGAGAAAACTTGTTTTCGTAGGTGAAAAGTGGGGTGCTAAGAGTATAGCCTTGGAAGAGTAGTGTCCGTAGAGGAAAATATATGTCGCGTAGGGGGAAATATAAATTTTGAGTAGCAGCTACATATAGATCTGGCGATATTTGATCTGAACCTCATTCGATTATCGTGGAAAAAACATCGCCGATAACACAATTTATCGCCTAAATTGAAAAACAGATTTGTGATGAATAAATCTATTTTAGGCTTACCGGTAAATTGACAGTGTGCCCTGTAGGGTTGTTATCAAAAAGTGGTCAATTTAACAATGTTGCTTCCTTTAGCCCCTCTTGTAACTAGATCAGGAGATTCATGGTTCCGATTTGTTTATAAATAGCATTGTTTGGTGGGCAGTGTGTTGACAGAGTTGTTGCATTTCTTGACAATTATACTACATGCACTACTGCTCTTGCACTACCACAAGTTTGATAGCTGAACAGCGTGGAGGTCTCTCTTTTCTTCCCACCTCCCTGTTTTTACCTATATGATGACAGGCAGTAGCACTCATGTGCAGAGTATTCATAGCTATGGGGATTTCTTGGTCCCTCCCATTGGAGTGCATGCATTTACCCCATTAGGTTTTCATAATCGATAGTATTTTGGGCCATATCGTGCCTCTGGCGATATTTTGAAATAATCATGAAATCATTATGGTGTATTCAATATTTTTTTGACATCAATAAATTTCGATATAAATAAAATATCGCCCAGCACTAGTAGCAGCCCTGTTTTTTTTTCTTTGTATATGCATTTAATCTTCTCCAGTGGGTTAAGAATAGATCCCATAAACATGATGTTGAATCAATGCACCATAAACTACGTGGACTGTCGACTACAACATGTACGCTGCAGTACATTATAAAAAAACATACTAGAGCAAACAAATTTGTCTTCGAACCGGAGAGCCTAAAAAAGATACCAGGGAAAGGTTAAGGCAGTCAGTTGTTTACATCCAAAAATGAGTTGTTTTGACACCGCAGCCCGAATGCCTGGTTGAAGTGTTGACATTGCCGGGAGTGTATGTGAGTTGAGTCGCCAGAGTGCAGCCGGGGGATGGCGAATGAATATAGGGCGAGAGAGTGAGAGCACGCGGCAAGGCAACGGCAGAGTCTGAAATAGACCCGGGGTGTTATTGTGTGACATCGTTAACAATTCACTGACGGGGTAAACAGCTCATAGATCTCAAGGTGGCTTTCAAGGGTGGCGAGGGCTTTTCTTTACGATGACTGGACCGGGAATTAGAAACGGAGCAGGCAAGAGCATGCATTGATCAGGGGTGTAGCGGCGGCCATCACCGTGGTAAACAAGATAATGTTTCAGGGTGGCTGCGCTTGGGCCACCGAACTGTGAAAGATGGGTTCACATGAGATAGCCACAGTTTATCCACTTCTTCTCGCATCTTCAGTACTTAAATTTGTCAGATGCTACCGTAGGTGTGATTTTTCCTTTACAGGAGGCGACAATGATAACAAATTACTTGAGTCACAATTCCATGCTTATGCACTTAATACGCAAAGTAAATTTTCATACTCAACAGTAGGCCTACTACATATACATGTGTACCTACAGTAACGGTACTGCTTGTGTGTGTAATTAAATTGCACACACTTTGGTTGAAGAGGATTTGAATATTTATGTGTATTTTCACTACTGCCCATAAGAAATTATATGTTTGTGGCTGCCAGGAAGGGGGAGGGGCAAGGGTATGCCAGTGTTGGGGAAGGAGGGGGATGGTCCACAAACACTCCTAGACAAGTTATGACTTACAATTATGTTACAAAATCATCGCAATGGAACAAAACCCTATTTGAAGAGTTTGATTGAATGTAGGCCTACATGTAATTTATTAACCCGTTGAAGACTAAGAACGAGTTTAACATGTTGGGATCTATGGAAAATGTGTGTTATAGAGAAATCAAATCATCTCCAATGGGTTAAACATCATTTTCAGTCACAAAAATCACACTATGACTACATGTATGGAAAGGTCAATATTCTTTAAAGTCGGAGCTACAGTATTTAACACTAAAACTGCCTTTTTGTAGGCCCATATCTTCAATTTATTAAACTTTTTAGAAACGATTTTAATGTAAAACAGATATGTATCCAAACTTGTGAAAAACAAACGATATCCATTAAAGACAGAGTACAGAATTTGCACACCAGAAAACGGCAAAATGAATGAAATCAGCTCAAATCGTTCACAATGTGAAGATTAGTATACATGTGTAAATGAACACCTGTCACAGAGCCTTTGGATATAATATGTAGTTTTAGTGAAAATCTGGACATTTAAATTCAAAATTTACACAGTGACATCAACGTGCATGGGCCATTCCGTTAGTTCCAAATTTGTCCAATCACCCGTTAGCCGAAGGTTGCGCGGAGTTTAGCCATTTAACCAATCAGTGTGCTCCACTGGTTTTGTGAATGTCCACATAACCGTGATTCGCAATTTCAGCAAAATTTAAACTTGCGGAAAGAACAATATTCTGATAGCAATATATTGTTATTAGTTTTTCTCATAAAACAACAAGTTCATGATGTCGTATGGATCTCAAACTTTCAACACACCATTCGCAAGCACTAAACTACCATTTGGTATTGACAATGAAGGGAAGTGATGGACTTGCAATTCCTGGAATCAATCTTTAATGCATGTAGTAACCAATGAAACAGCGATACTGAGAACTGAGTTTGATGACATAACATTAACAATGGAATTGGGAGAGATTGTTAACGGCTGCGTGCTGACTTCGATGGTAGAGCTGGAATATTTGATCAAAACCTCATTCGATTATCGTGGAAAAAAATATCGTCGATAACACGATTTATCGCCCGAGTTGAAAAACAGATTTGTGATGAAGAAGATAAATCAATTTTAGGCTTAAATGAGCCCTGTAAGACTGTTATCAAAACGTAGTCAAACATTGCTTTCTGTAGAACCTCCTGTAACTAGATCAGAAGATTCATGGTGCAGATTGTTTGTAAATTTTTGGTGGTCAGTGTGCTGACAGAATTGTTATGTTTTACTAAATGCACCACTGCTCATAATACCACAAGTTTGAAAGCTGAACAGCATGGAGGTCTCTCAAATCCCCACCCCCTATTTCTACCTATTTTACAGGCAGTAGCACTCGTGTGCAGAATATTCATACTTATAAGAATTTCTTGGTCCCTCCCACTGCAGTGCATGCATTTAGGTTTTCATAATCGATGGTATTTTGGACCATATCTTCCCTCTAGCGATATTTTGAAATAATCATGAGATCATTATCGTGTATTCGATATTTTTTCAACATCGTGCAATTTCAATAGTATCATAATATCGTCCACCACTATTTGATGGTCAACATAAGAAAGCAGTAGAGCATGATTTATGTTGTCATAGCGCAATTCATAACTGATCAATGAATAATCAATAATCATTTCTATAGTGTAGAGAATGGCTATCTGCTTTTCTGCTTCAGCACGAAACTTGTGTTATTTTACTGTGACACTTTCTTAAGTTTCTTTTGAAGGTACATAGATTCTCAAATTACATCTATTTATTGCTCTTATATTTTTCATTTACCACCTTTTACTGTATAACAAGTTTGTACTTCTTTGGGGATAATGTTGTAAAAAATGTAATTTACAAAATTTAACTGGAGAATGAATACATTTTTTTGCATAAAATTTAAACTCTTCATGTTTTTAATATTTTGCAAAATTGTATCTCTTGAGCTGAAATGCAAAATCACCCCAATGTATCAAAAGTAATAAAACTTAGGGTATCGCTGACAATAAAATTGTTCAGTTTTCCATACTGTACACTTGAATTTCACAAGCCTAAATTAAGCTAAATTATAAAATAGTCATACACTTCAAGTTATTTCCTGTGTGTGAGTGAGAGAGTGTAACATTGTGAGAGCACAGTGCTTATATACTGTATTCTTTTAATTCTTCAGCAGTACAGTTCAATTAAGTTTTATACTTTCACTTTGTTTTTTAACATTGTTAAAAGGACTAATACAATACCTCCCAAAAAATACAAACAACAAAATACATAGGCCGATTCCAGTAACACTTGACAATTGGTGGACATACAGATAATTTGATCAAATTTACTTTATGATCAATACAAAATGCACCCATCCAAACCTTTCCTTTCATCAGAGTAGGCCTATTTTGCACTGTTTGTACACTTGTGTGGGGTATTGTAGGGTTCTCAAGACAAAGCTACATTGAGTCACATCAGCTATGGTACACTAAATAGTGACCTCTGCTCTGACCCCGTCACCCTGAGGCTTAGAACAAGACACACAGTCATAAAATATTGAAAGCTAAAAATATTTGTGAGTGGGCGGGACCTGTCTACAGAATCTGAGTGTCAATAAAATAATATTGAAATAGCAAAAATAACAATCTCTGTCTTGGTGACATCTGCATGGTAGGTCTACATTCTCGAAACTCCATAATTCCCCTGGCATCTGAACATCACCTCTGAACATACACCAATCAAAATGAGGCACATTTTTCTATTAATAGACGTCTATGTTTTGACTGATCAGATACTGTACTGTAGCAGTTAAAAGCAAATAAACACTGTGTGAAATAATATACCACTTGACACCTGGTACATTTATGTACAGTCAGTAGGCCTACAGTACAGTAATGTACACAAAACAACATGACACAGCAAACATTATATCAAAACACATCAATACAAAAACAAGTTAATAATCAGACAGAAAGATAGATCTACACATTTAGGGCACATTATGTTCACCTACATGTACGATATAGAATTCAGTATTCCATTTAAGTTTGTGTTGTATTAAAGCAGGGCTCCACACTAACTTTTTTTCATACTTGCCCTTCGGGCAAGTAAAATTATTGCTTTCAGATTTTTACTTGCCTGAATAAAGAATTTACTTGCCCAAAAATAAATTATAATAAAAAGCGTTAAAAAATATTTTTTACTATTTTAACCAATAAGGTTTTTTTATAGCATTGGAAATTTGTTATTTTAATTCTGAGGGTTGTGAGGTGCGATTTATGAATTCACAGAGTCATAAAATTAAGTACTTACAATGTCAATGAACAAAATAAAAGATGAAATTCAGTATAAGTAAATTGAACACAAAATTTAGACCTACTGTTTGTTTTTGGTAAGATTTTTGGACAGGTTTTGCTCATTTCATGATCAAAATTTCACTTGCCCAATCGGGCAAGTAAAATTTAACATTTTGAGTTTTTACTTGCCCGCCATGAGATTTTACTTGCCCCGGGCAAGCGGGCAAGTGCTAGTGTCCAGCCCTGATTAAAGAGTACTTTGCAAAGATGCTTTGATACATTCCTTCTCATCCCCTCCCCCCAACTTCCAATCATTTGTACACCCCTACAAAAATAAATAAAACTCAGCGCAATATTCAACATTCAACATTCAATTATGACCTTATGCTGCATACATGTACTTCTCTTAAAAAGTGGATTATTACAGTACTGGATGGAGCATCATGACAAGAAACATTTAGTACTGCTGGACCCTGATTATAATTCTTTTGTTCAAACTTGAAAAATTCTTCCCCTCTTACGAAGTCTATGAGCCAAATGTAAACAGCTGATTACCAAAGAAGCGATGATGCTCCTACTACTGAGTCCTACATAATTTGTTTGTTATTCTGTTCAGCAGGAATGTCGCAAACCCATATTATTGATAGAAATAAATTCTAATTATGAATCAGCAAGGTCCAAAGCTGTCTTTAATTAGGCCTGAAGGATCGCCAACAAGGACAAGTTGTTTTGTTTCCATGGAAGTAAAGTGTAAACGCAACAAGGTTTAAAGGATACTCTGTCCCATGTTGAGACAGTATACACCTCAGCACATGTTGACACGTCATTCCATTGCAGAGAGACGATGTGTGCATGCAAACACACACACACACACACACACACACACATCACCACACAACACGACACACACCACACACAATAGCACCCACACACCACACCCACACAGACACCCACACACACAACAACACATAACACACATCACTACACACACCCAAAACTTATTCATTTTGATTATTTAATTTCACACATTCATTCACAATACACACACATACATGTATCACACACACAAACAAAACACACACACATGGGGTGGGAATTTTCTTGTTTGGTTTTTTTGTTATTTTTTTTTTTTTGCACAAAACACACACACCACACACAAACACACACACCACATCAAGCGACGACAACACATCAGTGCGTACATTGCGTCAGTCGTGTTCTGGCACACACACATCACACCGGTTACGTACACACAGGTAGCTCTGTTCAGCAAGCAATGCATGTTTTTCTGCAAGCGGAATTTATACGTTTGTTTAGTCCATCACACGAGCATTTGAGTGGTTTTTGCACGTAGCAGATGCGCTTGATGCTTTAGGTTAGGTTTTCATCAGGTTTGCAACACTAATTCACATATCACATTCATCAACACCTCATGTGAACTATAAAGTGTCACATCGAAATTACTCGTCGCAGTAATCCACGTAGCACATCACATCACACGAGGCCTTTCAGAAACACACTGACACTACTATCACACATTTTCATGGTGCTAGTGACATTAACGCTCTTATACATGTACATGCTGTTAGTAGGATTTCGCGAGTCCTAGTCACTAGTCAAATTCATTAGTAATCCACTTTCAGTTGTAATATTTCATTTGGATGTCGTTCTCATAATCATGACAATAATTATGTGCTATTTTTTCGATATGTCAAAATCTGCCACGTGTTAAGTTGGTTTGATGATTCGCTCTCATAGCACAAATATGTATGATATAAGAACGCAGTAGTAGGTTCACTTGTTGGTCGACATGAGAGTATTGTTGTGTTAGTGTCACAACGATTTGAAGGTGAGTTGCTGATTGAGTATATAACGCTTAAATAAAAACGGTCGTTACGTCCTGGTGTTTATATCTAGTCAAGTGTGATAAAAAGAAGGTTCGGAGCTGATAATAGAAAAATTGCCGTAAATAATACGGTATCGGTGGTGATAATTTCAGTGAGAGCTCTTTGTGCAATATGATTCTGGAGAATTATTAAAAGACAACTGTTTATCATTTGTTGGGTATTTTTCTAAACCAACTGATTAACTTTTATATTGGTGTGAATGAAATATATAACTAATGCTGTAACTCTAATTTGAAAAGTTCATAGTACCGGTGAATAATGGGCCTACAGTGCTAATTTTAATACTTCCATGTAAGATATATATTGTGCTTCAACAATCATTTTTACACTGGTCAATAATATTGAATGAACAAATGTAGTTTCAACAGGCTTTTGGTTATCATAAGGGGTGCATCGAAACATGATCTGAGTGATGTTTTAAATAATTATATTCTCAAAAATCATTCTGGTGATGTTTCCTGTAGCAGTGCATAATGAAAAAAATGTTGCTTGCCATAGCATATAGAGATTAAAAATAGAAAGGTTGGTATTAGGGATAGATTCTTTATCGTATTTATGCAACTGTTGCGTATGAGTAGTGAACATTGCCCGATGAACTAAGTTAAAGAAGAAAATATAAACTTTCTAACAAAACATCAGAATACAGCCTCAAATCTTGAAAACGTTCAGTTTAATGTTCAGTTAATAGTACATCCCTACATTCTTGTATTTGGTCACCCAGGTGCGGTAGCTGACCGGGGTGGGGTTGGGGGGTGTGACAACCCCCCCCATCTGGAATTTCGGATAATGTCTGGGTAAAAGGTCTGCGCTGGGCGGCCTGATTTGTGGGTTGGTTGGTGGTCGGTGTTTTGAAAGAGAATTATTGAATAATAAGATATTGGAGAGGGCTGATTGATATAAAAATAAAAGATAGGAAGGAGAAGTAAAAAGAAGAAAAATGATAATAGAGGAAGACGGGAAAGGTAAGATGGAAGAGAATTAGATGGTTTGGGAAAGGAAAAAGGAGAGAGAGAAAGGGTAGAATAGAGGAAAAAGACGGAGAAGTAAAGAAAAAAGAGAGGAAAGGAAAAACAAGAAATGAAAATAAGAAAAGAAGAAAGGGAGAAGAAGAAGAAAAAAATCTGCGTCAAGACTCATAAGGGCAGGGGGGCAATTTGCGCCTCTGGTGTTGTTCAACTATATGCATAGACGAGTTTGTCGTAAATGGTTTTTATAGACAGTTTGTACTGACATAATGTTCTCAGTACTCTTTGTGAGAGAAAATATAGCGATGAAATGGATACTTCATATATTTTCTTGTATATCTTGCTAAAACGACAATTTTTCTAAATCTTCTTGCAGGTTTTCTGTGCATATTAAATTTGAACTCCCAAGATGTTGGTAGTGACGGTAGGCTTGCCGGTAATTTTGTAAGGATTGTCTTTATTATATCATATTTTTCGTGCAATTTAATCTCTTTTGCACGTGTTGTTCTTTTTCTGTGTTTTTTTTTGTCCTTGCACCGGGGTGTCGTCAGAATAGAAAAGAGAACCACGTCTAAATCTGTAAAATCCGTGATTTTTGACTTTGGTGACAAAAATGTCTCAAGTACAAAAGGAGAAACAATAGCCCAAGAAATGCAGTTGTGTAAAAACTGCAAATTTTCAACACCCTCGCTACGGTCTAGCTCGCTCGGTTGTTCTATCGTTCTGGAATCTTGGCTGAGGAAAGTTCGGTTCCATGAGAATTTATGTTTATACAGTGATCTTTGCCGATGATCTTTCGAAGTCATCTGTTATTATATAGACATGGCAGTCGTCGTAAAAGAGAAATGACGTCATCTTTTCTAGTTTTTTAACGTGCGATCAAAGTGTCTTCATAACGGGACGCTACTGTTAGAAGAAATACTAAGCCAAGAAATGATACGTATTTTGAAGTGTAGTAAAATATAAAATTTTGCAACTCTGCAATTGAGTCGATGCTCTGTCGTCGCTCGCTTTATTATAATGACGCGCCAACGATTTTAAGTGACGGTGATTTGTCTCGGTAGATTTTCGAGTTATTCATGGCTTGTCGAAGTGAGAAGTATTCATTAACGACGTTTGGTATCGTGGTTAGGGGTGTGGTTTTTGATTTATTTTTGTGGGTCAGTAATTTTTTGGTGTGAGGATGTGGAGAGGGGCGACGGTCATCTTGTGTCAACAAAATGTCCCAATAACGCGAAAAAAATCTGTGCTGTTTGCAAAGATTGATAATTTCTATGTATATATAATGAGGGGCGAAAATAGTGTCAGAAAGGGGCCGCGTCGTGGGCGGTCGCGTGTTGGTGGGCTGTCGCTTGCTTCGCTGAAGTATGTAACTTGCATACTTTAGTGAACTATCCTTATGTACCTGCGTGTTTGGAGGTATTTTGTTGTCAGTGCATGAATGGTATGGGCATAAATGAAGATAGAAGTGTTGAAATGTTATTGAATTATAAGCGATGGAAGAAACTATGACGCGAGTGAAAATGAATCACGACATCTGCATTTGTGGAAAAAAGGCTTCAGAAAAGGCAATGTTTGTCCTATACACATATATACCCTCTGTATTACAGATGGTTCAGCAGTAGAGAACTTCAACGGCGCAGGAGATATAGAAGTTCGCGTGAGCGATAAATGGTATATTGTGTTATGGGTTGTCCCCTGGGTTTCTACGGACATATTTAGTTTTTTCACTGCGTAAGTTTTGATTCCTATATTGTGGTGCATTCTTTAGATTAATTAGATATTCTCGATACACTATGGAGAATAAATTATGATAGCCCTGAAAGACAAGCGTCCTGGTACGCCGTTGATTGAACTGTCTAATGCTCGTTGACTGGCGTATCGCGAAACGAGGTGCGTGATGCAGTTGCTTGTTGTCGTCAGGTGTCTTGAGTCTTTAGTGGGCTCTCATCCTTAATCGTGATAATTTTTTGTCATTTGTGTGCTGGTTTGTTGTGGGTGGTATGTTTTGGCGTCCTTTGTTTTTTGTTGGCATGGTGGGGCGTCGTCAGTCGTGCCTTTGTGCTTCCTCTTCGGCGCGAGTTAAAATTTCTTGCTATTCTGATGATAAATGATGTTATCGAGATTAACTGTATAAATCTCGATCCTAGTTATATAAGCCCGTTCCGAGACTTGCTGATTGTCGTCGATCCTATATAGTATTAATCGAACTATTTTATGCCTGATACAGTGTCTTTGCAAGTATTGGTTGGTTACGTTTTTTCGGAAGAGAATAGATTTGTGTTTTGGTTGGGTTGTTTTGTGTGTTGGGCCGTGAATTTGCCTGATGGTTGGCATCCTTCATGAAGATAGTGGCGCTGAAACAACCTCGGACCTTTTTCAAGCGCCAATGATCAAAATTTCGAATTTCACGTGTGGTAGAGGTGCAGGCCGTCCCCCTAGATTCCTTTCGGTCCTTCAATGTGTCTAGCAAATATCACATTCACTCAACAATCTCTGTGCAGGAGAAATGCGTCAGAATTTGAGTGTTATCCTTTGGTGAAAAGAGTGTCGCGGCGTTGTAATGAACGCACTTATTTAAGTAAATATGTAAATATTTTTGTGCTCTCCTCTGGGAGTGGATCTTCGCGCGCTCAGACCCTCTAGCTCTCCTATATTTAAAGTATCTGTGTGTCCAATATTTGTTGGGTTCTACAGAGTTGCGCTAGAAAGTTTTACTATAATTCGGCAATAGATACAAAAATAAATAAGGAGGGCACTCATGTGGGGTTATATGGACAAAAATGAAAATTGTGATAAAAGGCCGCGAACACAATTGTGCGGTGGTGTGGGGGTAGGTTGTGTGTGCTGTTGTGGTTTGGCATTGGTTTGGGGGGGTGTGTGGCACGTGTGTGTTTTGTTTATGGATGGTTGGTGTGTGGTGTTAGTGTGTCTGGTATGTGATTAGTCTTGGGGGCTTAGCGCTCTGTTCAGGCATGAAAGAGTGAGCAATTTTCTCGTCATTGATGTTCACACTTGGGGATGGGAACTTTGGGTTCGCGCTCTCTCGCAGACCTCCCAATATCCATTATCATCAGTCAGAGGTTCGGCTCGACACCTTTTTGCAGCTTCCACAAATATAAATACAAGATTTATTGCTTATTCAAGTCATTGAGTGAGAAATTTAGTTAACTAAGGGTGTGAGTAGAAAAGTTTCATTAAGATGATTTATTAGATACATGATAATGTTGATACGTTCATGGCCGCAGAGCTGTATTATGGGGGTTGGTGGTTTGGTGTGTTTTTTGTGTGTGTGTGTGTGGTGTGGGGTGTGTGGGTGTGCGGTTGTGTGGTTGTGTGTGATTGTTGGTTGATGTTGTGGTGTTTTTGGTGGGTGGGGGTGATGTGTTTTGTGGTGTGTTGATAATATGAGTCGGTTGTAATGTAATGTATTCGTTTCGTCGGTAATTTGGCGGAATTTAAAGATGTCGGTAATTTGGATGGGCCTACACCCCCGGCATCTAACAAATATATGTCCTAGTATGTGTTTGGTCGCCTGTTTGGGTGTCATTGAGCGATCCTGCATAAGTTGAAAGTAAACCTATTTCATAAATCCACAATCTATCTCTCACTCCTGGTATTCCCTTGAGTCTGGCTTCTACCACCTTTCAGCCAAGGTTGAACAAGCCTCAGATCGCACAGGCTCCTCCCTCGTCGTAAGAACATCTCTCTCCGCCCTACCTTGCGTGGGATCGAGCTGTATAGAATTGGTACGGATGCTGCGCTCTACTCTCCAGGCAACTTAAGGCATTAGGCGGTCCACTTGGGTACATACTGGGGGCAGTCGG
>JZLH01S0181630.1:9115-25691 GCA_001188425.1 Eucidaris tribuloides | reverse complement strand
CTCTAGTTTATTATGAATCAAATTTTGGTCAATTTTCTGACATGGTATTTAAAACTTCAGGTTCCATATTCACTGACCAATTTTATTTAATAGAAGTTGCCAAGAAGTGCATGTATAAGCATGGAAATAAACAACATTCATTGTGTGGGTGGCTTATATTGAACCTGTATTCTCCAAAGAGTACCTGTTGCATGTATTTCAGCATTTTTGGAATGAATTACACCCTAGAAGCTGTATTTTTTATTATGGATCAAATTTTGGTCAATTTTCTGACATGGTATTTAAAACTTCAGGTTCCATATTCACTGACCAATTTTATTTAATAGAAGTTGCCAAGAAGTGCATGTATAAGCATGGAAATAAACAACATTCATTGTGTGGGTGGCTTTTACAATTTTGACAATAATTGATCTCATGGGTATGACATAAAAACTGATGAACTAATGATGTTAAACTGGTGAAAATCAAATTTCTGACAGACAATAAATTCAGTATTCTATTGGCCATGTCTTCCCTCTTTAGCAAACGAAAGAAGAGCAAGCTCAGATCACTAACCAGGTAACCGGTCAGATTGGATGGAGGAGGGAAGGCATCAAATACCGTCGCAATGAACTTTTCCTGGACGTCCTGGAGAATGTCAATCTGCTCATGTCGCCACAAGGTGAGGCTAATGTGTCAAATGTTGTTTGAATTCCTTTTTGTAATCTGACTAATGAATTAAGTATTGAATGATCAAATATCATCCGAAGAATAAAGTACAAACAAACAAACAAAGCAAACAGACAAACCAACTGAACAGAACATCCCAACCCCCCAAAAAGTACACAAAGAAAAGCAAACAAAAACTTCCATCAAACAAGACAGTTCGAAAGATACGACAGGTAGAATGAAAATTACAGAATCTCAGATTTGTCTGTGAACCTTCCTCACCTTCCTCATAGGTTAAGTGAAGCATAGAAAATGGAGGCCAACCCAAGAATCAATCACACTATCAATACACTCGTAAATCACTATCTCTGTGCTAATGCTTTTGTGCTCATAGCACGCCGAGTCGTTTTGTTTAACAGGGCCTTGGCATATTGTCATAACATACAGTCACTGTTACGGGTATTATGCTTGCAACATTCGTAATGCGAGGTGCTATTCCCACTTGGCCAGGTGCATGCATAATCCCACCTCTACGTGGATTATCAATGCTTAAGTTGCACATACATAATGTTATCATAATGGGGCCCTTTGGCATTGTATATGTAGTAGCCATCACTTTTCCTTGGAAGGATAAATCTTTGGTTGTCAGGCAGAAGGGCCCTAGCATAAGTTCCCGGCAGAAGGGCCTTGAAAGTAAATTTTCTCTAATTTGAGATATATTGCCTCATTTGATATTTGCACTTAAAAGACTGACAGAAGGATCTAAAAATATCACACTACGATTTCATAGTGAAAAGAGCCAATGGTTTTCAAGTTACAAACACTTTATTGTTAAGGCCCTTCTGCAGGAATATATGCTTGGGCCCTTCTGCTGGACAACCAATGAAATGTGAAAGGATTACATGTAATGACCAAGTAATAAAGCTTTTGATAAGTTAATGAGTGTAACATGTGCATTTTCAATTAAATCAACAAAATGTTGCATTACATTTCAAATTTTCAATATTTTTTTAAACAAAAATTGTAGGTAGCCAGGTCTGTCTCACATTTTTTATTTGTAATTTGTTCTATTGATTTTGTGATGTTTGAGAAATGCCAAATAAACTGAACTGAACTGAACATGTATAAAACAATACCAGATGTAATTAATGATTAATGTAGTCATTGATATTTATTTTTGTATGAAATTGTAAAATAAGACTGTGTGATATGTTTGCAATGTATATTATGCTTAAACTTGATAAGTGTTTCCAAATATTTCCTTCTAAAAGTGACCCAGAGTTAATTTTCTGTGAGAAAGGAAGGTCAAGTGCATCAAGACATTGCTAATCTCTTTACCCTCTTTCATTTTTGTCTTCCTCATCATACTCTGTTTCATTTTCTATTCCTTCATGCTATTTATTTTATTTGCCAATAATGATATTTTCTTGTTTTGCATGCAGGTCAAGTGCTAAGTGCCCATGTGGCTGGTCGTGTTGTTATGAAGAGCTACCTGAGTGGGATGCCTGAATGCAAGTTTGGGATGAACGATAAGATCACCCTGGACAAACAAGGGAAAGGAGATGATCCAGCCAAAAGGTGACTAGATAGTTAAAGGGAAATACCTTGATCAGAATCCTTGGTCTCAATTTGGGTTAAATTTTTACTCATATCAAGTATATTAATGTAAACCTGGAATATTTTGGGGTGTGGAAATTTTTGCCTATTTCATGCACACCAATGATAGTACAAAAATAAAAACAATAATTTTTTTGCAAAGCTAATCAAGTGATTTTTGTTCTCTTTCAGTGTCTTTCGTATTTGTACAGTGCATATGTGCCGCTTGTGGTTGCTTGCTCTGTATTTCGGTTCTCCGCAAAATTAAAAACACATAAAATGTCACCAAAATCTGAATGCGTGAAAAATTAATTGCACATAAATTTCTACTGTCACAGGTTTATGCAGTGAAATTTTCACAGTCAAATGTTGCCTTTTGTTAGACAATGGTTATCATCAAGTGCTGTAATTTGAAGATTTTTATGTGTAGCTTTTTAAATTTTTGAAATTTTTATTGTGATTATGCTATCACTAGCAAATTATGCAATGCACATGAACTAATGTCCTGATCACAAAAAATCTTTTACACAGCAGTACATAGGGGACAAGTGGAATTGTCACATATTGATTTTTCACTTTTTAAAATCATTTTATGATTGTTTTGAAAGTGGGCAGTTTTTTTCTGGGCTTATAGTAGCATGGAAGATCATGATTGTAGCATAGATTTGTTTAAATTGGAAACATTTTAAATGATCCCTTTAATACATACTGGAAGTTTAGTACTATCAAATCTTTTGGATTGTATACTATTCCACAATTAAGGTAGATTATCTTTCAGTTTATGTTAAAGGCAGTGGATCTCATTTGCAAACATCCCCGCAGACCAGGAAAAGATAACCTATGCCCTTAGGCTATTGATGAAGGGCATGTCTCTGAAATCTGGGAGTCAGTGATTGCCTAGAATTTGAAAAATGTGAAAGAAAAACAATAGCTGTTCCGTGTACGTTCTATGGTAGGAATTTTTTTCTCGCGAGAAAAAATTCAAATCTGAGTCTAACGGTCACTATAATTCCACTAAAACTGAGTTTCTAGCTCGTATATTTTGCTAAAGGTTCCCAGATGGCATTTTCTTCTAAATGCCATTGTATTTACACAATGTTAAAGGTATTGGCTAACATTTACCACAGTTAAAAAAATCTGAGCCGCATGATTGTCCATGCTACCAGTGTCTTTGATAAGGTCTAAAAATGAAGCCCTGAAAAAATTGTATTTCAAAATGATTATTTAGTGCTTTAAAAAAGTGAAAATCGTAAGTTGACCAGATTCACTTGCCCATTTCCTCCCATAGACTTACTGTGTGTACACCTAGGTTAATAAAACTCGCCCCGAGTTTTATTGTTTATTCATGTATAACTTGCCATTGGCAGTGTAACTTTCCAAATTTTTGTATTCTAGGGTGTTTATTTGTCCATTTGAACACTACTATGTAGCTCAGATATCAAAGTTTGACAATTTTTTAAATTGAAGCTCCACAATGTTAGCCTATCACTTTAATTTTTAGGCATGCAAAAGAGATCCCCTGACTTTAATGTGATTCCTCATGACTTTCCTCCTGTTTCATTTCAGTAAATCCTCAATAGCCATTGATGACTGTACGTTCCATCAGTGTGTCAAACTCAGCAAGTTTGAATCGGAACGTAGCATCAGTTTCATCCCTCCTGATGGAGAATTTGAACTCATGAAGTAAGTGGTTGTCTTATGTAATGGTTTTAAGATGTTGTGACATTAAAGTGATTACTGACAAATACGGTCATGTGGTACAGAATTAATGTTTTTTTTTTAAATGGATGTTTAGAAAATGCTT
Organism: Eucidaris tribuloides; assembly: GCA_001188425.1. Classification (NCBI taxonomy): domain Eukaryota; kingdom Metazoa; phylum Echinodermata; class Echinoidea; order Cidaroida; family Cidaridae; genus Eucidaris; species Eucidaris tribuloides. The sequence continues at coordinate 21,643 of JZLH01S0181630.1, read as the reverse complement.
GTGAATGGTTTTGCCCTTATTTTTCAAAATCATTATTTGTGGATATTATAAGCATTTGACTGAACCTAAGCTTAAGAAATTAATGCCTTTCAGTAAGAAACATTGTTAAGATCATCTTGACATTGTTCTAATACTGCAAATAATCAGTATTTTATGATTCACAAGAAAATATGAAAGTGAGAAAATAAAAATAAGTGAAATCATTAATTTGGTAATACTCGAGTGAATTGCTGATGATATTAGCTTATATTTCCTAATGATTTATTTTGCTACAAAGGTTAACTACTATATACATTATTGTTTGATTTATAGTAAAACAAAGTGCCCCTTGATGTAACCCCCCCCCCGATCCATTTTGCAAATGGTTTTGACTCTACAGGTACCGTACAACCAAGGATATCAGCTTGCCATTCAGGGTTATACCACTTGTCAGAGAGGTAGGGAGGACTAAGATGGAGGTCAAGGTCGTGTTGAAATCAAACTTCAAGCCTACGATACTTGGACAGAAAATTGAGGTGAGTACTAATTGTTTTCACTGTAGACGTAACTTGTTTAGAATTGTGGTTTCATTTGCTGAAATAAAGGTGGGATGCAAGTTTTGCAGGCCTAAAATTTGAGTTTGCTTGAGTAAAGCTGTTCATAGCCTGACAGGGAAAGAGTTATTCTACAGCAAAGAAACTAGTCATACATTAAATTCAACTTTTTCTGATACTAACTGCATTGTTTCTTTTCAGATATCTTTTCTTATTTTTGTGTTAAAAATGATGCAACATTGGCAGTTGAGATATATGAAAATTCTCAATTTTGGCAGATTTTTGATGGCAAATAACACCTTCCCAAACATGGATCACCATTTTCAGGATTTAAAATGCTGAAAGATCCATCCAAATGTGGTTACCACTGTTGATAATACAATTTCATAAAGTTATCAACATGATATGTGGCAGAGAGACAGGAATGGGTCTCAAGAAGAGCCTGGAAAGAGTCCAGAAAGATGACCCCTGTCTGAAAAGGCAAGTCTCTTCCATGAAAAATCTGCCCCAAATTACCACTTTCAAAAACCTCAACTGCCAATTTAAACTAATCTCTAAAAGAAAAACAAGAAAAGATATCTACAAAGAAACAATGCAATTAGTATCGGAAAAGGTTAAATTTAATGCATGACTAGTTTCATCGCTGTAGCATAACTCCTTAGTCAGGCTATGAACTTATCAGCCTACCCTCATGTTGAAGGAATTCTTGATTGTGAGCTCCCCTTAGAATGAATAAGCAGGGCGCGACAAACCCGCTTGCCCGCTTGCCCGGGGCAAGTGAAAACTATGGGCGGGCAAACAAAGTTCAATTTCAATTGCCCGATCGGGCAAGCGGTGATTTTTAAAATGAAAATATTTAAACACAGACATTAGCTTCATAGAACTTGGACAAATTCAAAATATTCCCCATAATAAAAAAACGGGCGAAAACCGCAAACACAGAACAAAATTACCCTGAGTTCTGTTAGAAAACGACGTAAACAAAGTACGAAAATGGAGCGCTAATTCGCCGACTCTCTCATCTCATGCGCACCGGATCGGATCTATACATGTACTTTCCTGTCATTTACCGTTGAGGGCGTATGTCAAGAAGTCGGAAACATACGAACGACGGCCCAGCTTTTCAATGTCATGTTTTTATCGCGTACGAAGGTCAACATGTGGAGAGAAATTTGTTTTGGTGAGTCATATTCATATTCATTGTTGTTGATATTTGTTACCAATGATAGAGGTATGTTCATTTAAAAAATATCTTAACTTATACATCGTTTCAACTGTCATATGGTCAGTCAATAATTGACTGATAATTTCAGTCCCACACACTGTAATCGATGTAAGGCCTGTAGTCCCTACAGCATCGAGTCAACTCCCACATTTGCTGGAGTCTGCCCGATAACAATGTACCAGGTTTTAACAATATTTTTTCAACGATATTGGTATACTGGAAATTATTAAAATAAATATTTTGGGGAATAATAGATTCAGGCCTATCCTTTTAAAAGATTAATTTTAGTTTAATACTGTAGTGTTATTATAATTTGTATCAATTTTTGATGTATCTTTTTTTTTTGACCTGTGGCAAGCATTGTCATTGTCGTACATTGTCAGTTCAGCCCATTCTTCCTTTATAGATTTATCACTGCCTTTTGGAGGTAAGCATTTATTGAAACAGTAATTGAGACTTACCAGTCATAGTGATTAGTTTTTCATAGTCATTCGTGAAATTGAATAATTGATGACATTATACTGTCACTCTGATCAGTTCTTTGCTTACTCTTTTTTCCTTTGATGCAGGCCGGGCTAAGCATCATAGGCCGGTGGCTGAGCAGTTTTACTTTTAAAGTGTACAAATCATCCATGTTCTTTTTTGTTAAATGCTATCAAAACACTTGTAAATAAATGTTCGTTGTGTTCTTTAACATTGTCTTCAGTCGTCGTTTCATTGACTCTTTATTAGATATTTTTTACCTAAAAAAAAAATAAAAACAAAGAAAATAAAAACGTTCGGGCAAGTGCTTTTTCCTGCTGTCGGGCAAGTGAAAAAATTTTTTTTGTAGAGGCCTGGAATAAGTATGTGGCACGTATGTAACGCCACAGTTTGAACGAGATTGTTCATTTTGAGAAGGGGTAGGCCGTAATGTTTATTTCACCAACCAGAGCTATGTCAAACAACATATGGGTTCGTTTTTTTCACTTCTTAGAAATAAGTTACTGTGCATTTGACTCAAAGATTTCATACACGTTAGTATTATGGTGATCCTTGAATCAAGGTTACTTGCAGAAAGTTGCAAATGGGAGATCCCAGTAAGTAAGGGTAGGGTGATATTTGTTCCAATGACTTGGTAGGATAGGAAATGCATTTTGTAGGATAGAGGTTCATTTGTGTTTTCTGTGAGGAAAAAAAAAATCACCCTTTACAAAAATTGTACTGGGGACCCTGTTGTGAATGTAACAATAATGACTGAAAATTTCTGATTTTGTATTGAACCTTCTGGTTGTTTCTTTTTATGAAATCTTTCCTGAACACATTCCGTTAATCCGTTGTACTGAAATATCCATTTTAAATCTACCAGTGTGCATAAGAACAGTAAGAAATGAAAAACTCACTCTTTTACAAAAAAACCCCGGTAGGTACCCATGATTGATACCAAAATGAAAACTATGTTACTCTGTATGCCCTTCTCATTTTCACAGGTTCGCATTCCAACACCCCTTAACACCAGTGGAGTCCAAGTTATCTGCATGAAGGGAAAAGCCAAATACAAGTCCAGTGAAAATGCTATTGTATGGAAGTAAGTCCACTGCATGGTAGATACAGGTTGTGATGTCTCAATAGTGTTGTATTTGAGGCTGGTCTCGAGGCCAATTTCTGGTGACCTCGGTCTTGGTCCGAGTCACCTGCTCAAGCCCTATGGAAAGGTTGTGTTTTAGGGCGGCTTCAGTCTCAGAACCTGTGGTTTCGGATATGACACTGTGTTTCAATGATATCACCCGTGTCCTCACTTGTTGAGTGGATGCCCTCAAAGCTGCCCATCAAGCAAATGAGTTAACATCATTAATATAATTCTTTAGGGTGCTGTCACACCTCGCTGATTTGGCTAGCTGGAGCAAAACTGGAGCACAAATTTGTTAGTTTTCTGGCATCGGTTGTAGTTCGACAGCGCAATGGTATCACATTGCTGAGAAGAGTAGTACATCGTTGGGACATTGTAAGAACATGATAAGCAATGGCACCCAAACAACCCAGCACCCAAAGTGTTAACATGGGTAGAGCACCGGTAGTGCTCTGTACTGGATCGGTGGCTCTCCAGTGGCCCAAGTATGGTACCGATGTGACATCCAAATCCTGACAATGCCCTGACAATGTACTACCGTTCTTAGCAATGTGACACCGATGTGCTGCTGTACTCGTACCGATCCTGAAACTCAACACGTTTGTGCTCTGGTATTGCTCTGGTGAGCCAAATCAGCTAGGTATGACAGTACTTTTACCATTTTCCACAGTACTGAACAAAACTACACCTTTTCTTTGTAAAAAACAAAACAAAAACACTCTTCAAAACAGATTGCAGGACCAAAGTTTACATTTTAGAACACATTATTAGTTATCACTGCTCCAAATTTCAAGTTTTATGTAAAACCAGAGGGTTTTTGTGCAAACAACTTTACTAAATTTACCTGTGGGTTAAAATATGATTTGAATTTAACATTGATCTTACATTAAAGCTACCAATATTTGTAGCTGGTACATTTTTGTCTTTCTGTAACATGCATTTCATGACGTTGATTAGTGAGGCTATTGGTACAGCAAAGCAAGCAATGTGTGGAATGTTATGTACATGTGCTATCAGTGCTTTCAATAGATAAAACTTTTGTTAATTTATATCACTAAATAAAGTAATTAAATGTTAGATTTCATACACACCACTGTCTATAGATACTGTCTAATTACATGTGTGTTTGCATATCTCAATATTTGTCTAAATAAAATCTTTATAAAATTGATCAATAAGTCTGTTTTCTCCCACATTTTTTCCAGGATCAAGAGAATGAGTGGCATGAAGGAATCACAGATTAGTGCCGAGATTGAGCTGCTACCAACCAATGACAAGAAGAAGTGGGCACGCCCACCTATCTCCATGAACTTTGAGGTAAGAGATGGTGTTAGGAATTAGAGTTGGGTCAGGGGAGTAAATGGGGATGCGGGAGATATTTTATTCTGGGTCTTGGTTGCCAGTATAGTTGCAGGAATAAAGGCCCAATCTCACTGGAGGACATGTTGCCACAACTCCCGCAACTGATCAGTCACGGATCAGTCGCAGCGAACAAAAACAAAATTAATTAATTCTTGAATTAAAGTGATAGGGTAACATTGTGGAGCTTCAATTTAAAAAATTGTCAAACTTTGATATCTGAGCTCCATAGTAGTGTTCAAATGGACAAATAAACACCCAAGAATACAAAAGTTTGGAAAGTTACACTGCCAATGGCAAGTTATACATGAATAAACAATAAAACTCAGGGCGAGTTTTATTAACCTAGGTGTACACACAGTAAGTCTATGGGAGGAAATAGGCAAGTGAATCTGGTCAACTTGTGATTTTCACTTTTTTAAAGCACTAAATAATCATTTTGAAATACAATTTTTTCAGGGCTTCATTTTTAGACCTTATCAAAGACACTGGTAGCATGGACAATCATGCGGCTCAGATTTTTTTAACTGTGGTAAATGTTAGCCAATACCTTTAATTGGATGGAGAAGTCGCCGCGACTTTTCCTTGAGTCTGTATGAAGTCAGAAAAATCATACATGTTTGATTTTCCTGCAACTCCTTGGAGTCCCAGCTAGTCTCAGGGAGAAGTTGCAGCAACATCAAGGCAACTTTTCTGTCCTATTAATTATGAATGAATGAATTTTTGTTTTCGTCCACCGCCACTGATTAGTCGCGGGACTTGCGGCGATGTCTCCTCCAGTGAGATCAGGCAAGTTCAGAGTTAATTCGTGGAACGATTGACCAGTGGCGTCGGAATCACTGGCAAACACAATGCATTGGGAGGCAATACGAATGACAAAAAGTTTCATGAATCATTTGGGGATGAGGATGGAGAAGAAGTTTCAGTCAGTGCCGTAATGTGTCAGACAAAATTAGTTCCGGATCTGTCTGGTGTCGAGCATCACAGAGAGTGCAGTTCCATTAGGGTCTAGTCTAGTTGTAAAATGTCAGACCAGTGGAGGTTGAACCTGCAACTCTGATGATATCTGTGTATCATTATAGTGGTAATACAGAAACCCATGATGCATAACGTTACATGTGTAGCAAACATATCGTCGGTGACATTACGTACCGGCAAATCTTGTATATTAAACAAATCAAATATTTGCGGGTACGTGAAATCACCGACGATATGTAACCTCCAACGTCAAATTTGTGCCCTTCCCCTCCCCCTGCACACCCCTAATTTTTAGCTCATCTGGCCCGAACAAGCCAGATGAGCTTATGCCGTGGCGTGGCATCCATCGTTCTTCGTCTGTCATCCGTCCACTGTTTCAAACTGCTTCTTCGTCATTTCTTGTCCGATTTCAATTCTGTTTGCTTTATATGATAGCACTAGGTGGGGGATTCGAAATTTCTACTCAGAATTTTGAAACTCACGAGATATGTTCATTTATGCGCATTTTTCAAAAATCACACAAACTGCTGCTTTCATTTGTCGACTGAATTTGAATTTTTGTTTCATGTGGTAGAGTTACATGATGTACACAGAACTTTGACACAGAATTTTGAAAATCATTGAATGCTAATTTATGTGCATTTTTCGAAAATCACAAGAAATGCTTCTTCGTCTTCATTTGTGGACTAATTTTGATTGTTTGTATTTCTGCACCGTTTGCCGGATGAGCTTAACATCATTGATGTGCTGGTTATGTTTGCAGGTTCCATTCGCTGCCTCCGGCCTGAAGGTCCGTTATCTGAAGGTCTTTGAACCCAAACTCAACTACAGTGACCACGATGTTATCAAGTGGGTGCGCTACATCAGTAGGAGTGGCCTCTATGAGACGAGGTCATGACCTCTGGTGCAACGCAACCGCTTCACTAGGTCTCAGAGGTCATGGAGGGGTCATTGACTGGAAGGAGGAGGAGGAGAGTTGACAGGAAGGATTGATGCTTTGTACGGTATCTGTGAAAACACAAAAAACAAATTGAATGAATGTTGTCACCCACTTTGTATGGTATCTGTAAAAACACAAAAAGCAAATAAAAGTTCTTGTCGTGAACCATCACTTTTTATTGTACAAAAAAATAAATATAAATATTGAGACTTGTGGAATATACTTGTGGCAGCAGTGATGGAGCTATTTCATTGTAATTTCAAATGTGTGCAGTGTGATAGTGTCTTGTTACATCACTTGCATACTGAATATAGAAGACTCTCATTATAAAGAGCACTGATAAAAACAAAATCTTGTTATAGCAAACAAATTTTCTGGTCCCAAAGTTGAAAATTTTCTTTGTATTTTATTGTGTTTGCAATCTTGATATAACAAAATTTCGCTATAACAAGGTGATCTTCCTGGTCTCAAGGGGTTTGTTATAATGAGGGTTTACTGTACAGTGAAATTGGATGAAATAGATCACATACATGTTTTAATGTGGAGGAGATTATTGGCACTGTCCATAGAAAGGAGAACTGACTCCAAAATGTCATCATGTGGAATAAAAGTCCTTTGTACTGTTTTTGCAGATACCGTAAAATATAAAGATTGTCCAACAAATCTAATAAAATACAACAAAAGTACAAAAAAAAAAAAAAGTCTTTATCTACCTTTGACCTTTTATCATAATTTTAATGTGGATTATTAAATAGTGAAGGTGATAATATTGTGTCCATGCTAAGGATGACCCTGTAGTATACATTTAAGTTCTTTATAGTGATGGTGATATGCAGAAAATAATGAATTCAGAATTGAATCAAATTTTCATGGAGAGATAAGATAATTCTCTTTGATGTCATTTCTTTTGGATAAAGAGATATGAAGATGTTATTTTGAAAGGTTAATGAATTTATTGTATCTCAGTAGTTTTTATTTTTATTGAGTATGGATGTAAGCTCCCCATTTCATGTTACATTGATATATTATTATGTACTACATTATATATTATCATCATTCCAATGTCATAAAAGCATTATCTGTCCCATGTGAAATCTTCCCCACATGAAATCTGCAATTTGAGTGATGCTGCCCCTCTGTGGGTGTGGGTGTGTCAGTTCCGATCATCTCGTGTGCTTCATTCATAAAGCACAATTTTGTCTTTGAGGTAGTGTTGCACGACTCCAGGATTTTTTGGAGTAGACTAGTCGCCCATCAAAAGTCGCGACTCCAACTATTTGGCGACTCTTGGCGTTTGGGTCTGTCGGCATGATCAATAGGTAAAAAGAATCATACTACAGCCTATACAGTGATTGTTCAGTGTCCTCGTCCAATGATTTTAGTTCAACAACCTGAATATATACCCGGTATATGTCTCAACTTGAACTGAACTGGCCATGATTTTATATAACAATGAAATGAAAAGACTGATTGTCATCGATGTTTTCACAGTGATCCAGGGAGTCGACTCTTGCATTCCTAACGTCGGAGTCACAACTCCTTGAAGATAGTCGCGACTCCGACTTTTGGCGTCTTAGTCGTGCAACACTACTTTGAGGCATCCATTAGAATTTGGGACTTACACGAAAATGGTGCAAAGTATATTTTGAGCTCAAGCGTGACAAGCAGTGCGTGAGAAACAGTCATTAAAATCAACTACCAATCACCAGCCATGGATATTATAAGCTGATGTCTCGCATCAAAGTTCAGCAAAATTCATGATGTAGAGAAGACTCTTGTTATAAAGAACAATGAAATAACAAAATCTCGTTCTGATAAATAAATATTTACGGGGCCGTAGTTGAAATTTTCTTTGTCATTTTGTTATTTCTGCAACCTTCCCAAGGAGTTCTAACCAGAGTACACTGTATATCCTGTGACCTGCATGTATGATAATTGGTCCTCTCTAACCTCGTAAACGCACAAACTGGTAGAGTAGACTCTCATTATAACAAATTCCTTGGGACTACGAAGATTGCTTTGTCTTATCAAGGTTGCAAAAAACAATAAAACAGAGATTATTTCGATTTTGGGACCGGAAAAGTTTGTTATAACAAGATTTTGTTATGTCAGTATATGTTATAATGAGAGTCTACTGTATTTTGCACACTTGTCACAGCCTATACCTCTTTTCATTGTAGTGCCAGTTTCACAGTGATTAACTCATAACATGCCACGGTAATTACAGCTCTATGGACAATGTATGTACATTTTGTATGGTGCATATTTGCCACTTTGGCATGTTAAGAGTTAAAAAGACGTGCAAGTTTTATTGGATGCCTCTTCCCATTATAGGAAGTGATCCTTGAATACCCAAATGGTTCTTTACATACAGGATCAAGGTCAAGATGATTTACATGACATTGGCATACCCGCCACGCCCCTTGTCAATTGCAGATTTCACATTGAAATAGACCTGTTTGCAAACATATTCAAATTTTATAAAAGCATTCTGAACAAAGGCTATTCTTGACAACCTGGAGAGCATTTCTTGAAAAGTTTTGTGGGTGATTTTAACTGACAAATTTGCTCTCAGCCAATCGGATGCAAGGATATTAGTAGATTATAAGAGTTGTCAGTGAAAATCACTGAGAAAACTGTTCATAAAATGCTCCCCAGAAAACTTGTCATATGTTTGCCTGACATACCAACAAGTGATACATGCAGACTGGATTCCTAGTAATGTTGTTCATTCATTAATATGAGGTTAATGGAATACGTCATAACTAGGCAGGGCTGCCACTCAAAATTTCAATTTCCCCTTATGGCGCATGCATATTTTCCCCTATGGACACCACTTTTCCCCTACGCCTACTAACCCAATTTTCCCCTACGAACCTGTGTTTTCCCCTACAAAAATACACTTTTCCCCTACGAGGGTACGTTTTCCCCTACAAAATAACCTGAGAAAATGCAATATTTGGATCTCGATTTCTTCGTCGGAGAGGGACAAAACGGACAAATATATGTGGAAATTCTCTGAAATCCTTCAGGAATTTAAGAATATTTCAAAAAATTGTCAAAACCCCCTAAATCCCCTACAAATCATCAAAACCCCCTACTTTTCCCCTACACAAGGCCATTTCCATCGTAGGTATCCCCTACAACCTACGGTGGGTTAAATCCCCAATGGTAGGGGGTTTCCCCTACGAGTGGCGGCCTTGTTACTAGGTCTCCATGAAAGAAACATGCATAAATTTGAATTAGTTAGTAAACAGGTCTATTGATAAAACATTGCAAGGAAACCCATTCCATGAATAAGACTCTTGGTATTAGAGAACTCGTATTCCCCCTCCCACATTTTAATGTAATATTATCTAAATATATGAAACTATATCAGTTGGATCTTGTGAAGTCATGTTCCCCAAACACGTAGGAACCGAAGTGAAAGTGGAAAAAGTGTAACTAGCTGGACTATATCCGTATTATCTTGGTACTTTTGTCACCCTTGATCAAGATTGTAGAGTACAAAAGAAGCATCAGACATAGATAACTGTAAAATTAGATAGAAATTTATCAAACTGTTAAAACCATCATTTTCATATTGGTTTTTATGAGCAAAGGTGGAAAATTGATGAGGATGTAGAAAAGGCTTTAGAAGTCTTTGTTTACCTGTTTCATCTGATTTGATCAAATACTACACCATCAAATTCCTTTGAGTTTTTCAGTGAACTACTGTTTATTCCACATATTTTGCAGTGGTTTAATTCTTGTGGATTTTGCCACGTAACTTGCAAAAATTTCACTTTGTGATATACCAAGTGAGTGAAAATACAATAAAATTATGAAAATAAACTCTCACTGATTCTCTGTCCTCGTGAAAAATGTGTACAAAAAATATGTGGCATATACAGTATGTGATATACAAACTTTGATTTGTTCCACCAATATCTAATGAGTATGCCCCCAAAGATACTTTATATGTTTTTTGTGTATGATTGTTGAATATTACTTGTAATTTGTAGAGTAATTGTGCTTAACAGTTGTATTGTTCTGAACTAAGTGGTAATATGTGACTGCTAATCCCAACACAAATGTTGGATGGGTCCCAGTTTTGTCAACTTGACCAACTGTATCAAATCTCACTATCGCAAATGGGGTAGAGGGCGCTATTACCCAACCAGCATGTCAGTGTGCGTATGTGCAGATGGCACGGTAGTTCCACTGGGTTGACAAACTTATTCTAGTTTTTGTAGATATCATACAAGGACGTCTGCAAAATTCACCGGTTTCATAAATGAGACCAAAGTGTCTCAAATTTGCTTAGTGATTTCATGCCGCCTTTACAAGTAACATCAATATTTGTTGGGTGTGCACGCCCCAAATTTAAAAAATATCAGCTTTACGGGAATGTTCAATTCTCAATCCGTGTTATTGTATGGAACCGGAAGTTAGTTTGTGCTCAAGTTCTCTTGGACAAGCACGCCCTCTACTGCTGAATTTGGTATTGGCGATAGCGAGATTTCAGCACTCCAGATTAAAGTATGATGGACGCCAAACTGTCAGTAGTATTATCACAGAAGTTTGATTACAAGCAAGCAGCACCATTGAATAGTACAAATTTGTTCAATATATTCACTGCTTCAAACTAACATACGACACACAAGTTCAATATATTACCAGATAGTATACTCCGCCTTTAACACGGTGAAAGCTTTGCATTGTGTATAGCGTGGACATTATTACAATGCTCTTTTGTATGCGAAAAGAGAGAACATATTTTTCAACAAAAATTAAATCCCAATGCAGCTGGCTCTTGTCTGGCATTTATTATTAGTAGGAATAAAAATCAATGGAAGCGATCGGTGAATTCTTAGCTAAAAATTTGACCAGACAATTCTTTCTAAATGCATACATAAGTGAATGTGGGATTTTTTTTTTCATGTGTGGCTCAAACAAATATAATATTGGTTTATTATGTGAAAATAACCTAAGAGATAAACCAAAGTTTGAACAAGAATCTATTGATGATGATAATTGTTTTAATAAGCTAAATAGAATTGAGAAGAGATATTACAAATGATCAAAATGGAGACCTAAAAGTAACGTTTCACCGGTTTGTAAATTGTTGTGTTTTGCAAGAGATAACCATTTTATGTCTAAAACGTATATAACGACTTAAAGCCCAAGTTTAGTTTGGGGGATTTTTTGTTATTTGAAAGCTTTATGCCCCAAAGTCATAACCCTGCAATAATAGATTATGAATGTCTTTAGGTTTTTTTTTAATTAATTAATGAAAAATCGTCGGGGGGGGGGGGGGGGGGTAGGTCCCGAAAATTTTACATTATAGCATCTTAAGGGTTAAAAAGGCTTTAAGGTTACATGTGTTATACCTCATCTCAAAGAGCAGACGCCGCAGCTCTTTCAGAGGGTATAACATTATAATAACCACCTTTTTAACCCTTGTATGCTACTAATGTAAATATAGTCAAAAATGTCATGGGGGTCCCCCCGGACATTTTTCATAATTAATTAAACATAAAAACCCAAAGACAAAAAAAGCGTTATATGACCAGTTATACTCATACTGAAAGAGCTTGAGATCCTGGCTCTTTCAGATGAGGTATAACACATGTAACCTTAAAGCACACTTTATTAACAAACATTAGATGCTATACATCGAAAATTTTGGGGCCCCCAAACGATTTTTCATGTAATTAAATCTAAAAAAAAACAAGAGCATTCAGAATCATTATTGGCAGGGTTATGACCTTTGGGCATAAATGCTTTCACATAACAAAAAATCCCCAAAACTAAACTGGGCTTTAAATAACTGTTTATTAGTCCAATCCTGTCAGTTACTTTTCGTAGGCAGAACAAATCTAAGATTTATATTACATTTTTC
>JZLH01S0181571.1:1501-19101 GCA_001188425.1 Eucidaris tribuloides | reverse complement strand
CGATAACTTACACAGATGCAAAACGTCATACAGACATCATTTATTTGTCGTCATAAAGTACGTTTTTTTTTTTTTTTTTACTAATAAGACATCTTTGTGGCGTCATGACGACATGTTTATGACCAATAGAAAGACGTCGTAAAGACGCCTATATGACGTCAGAAAATGACGTCCTACATCTAAATAAATGAATTTAAAAAATTATAAGGGCTTATCATACAAGCACGCAACGCATATTCTATACTTACGAAACCTGTCCTATCCTACTCTTAAACCGAACTTCTTCCTAATTCTATTCCACAATTCTAACCCTTCCCTAACATATTACAATTGTTTGTTTTGTTGTTGTTTTGGTCGAAGGCGATCCAATCTTCAAAGATTATTTTTGCCTGGCTGATGTTCTCCATACTGACTCGGACGGAGATTGCTCATTTTGTCTTTACCCTATTACGGCATTGACTATCTACAGTTTTGGCCACAGCCTGTAGGTGCATACGTAATTGAAATATTAATAGGCCAATTGATTTGGACTCCTATATATACCGTCCCTAACTAAAGGTAACAAATGTCATGGTTACATTATAACTTTTGAATTTTGTTTACAAAGAGGAGCGTCATAATTATGTGAGAATATAAATTGAATTCACTGAGATTTCCTCCTTTGGAAACAGTGTTATAAATGATTATAAAACACCTCAAACCCCTCAAACCTGAATCTGAATAATGCTGAAATTGCTACAATTACCAATTATGCAAATTAGCTCATGAATATACACCATGTCCTTTGAAAGCTGAACACGTCATAATTACGCCGTATTTACGTCATTTTCATGATGTATCCGCCAGTATGTCTTATTGACGTCCAGTGGCGTAAATTGGAAGGTGCGGGGGGGGGGTACCTGTTCCCCCATCAAAGTCCCCTCCTAATTAATGAATTAATTCACTAATTAATTAAAATCACCAATATCTATTTTTTTTAATAAAAAAAAACACAATTAACCATAAAAAGTACGCTACTCATACTTGCACTCCACTAAAGAGATCCTGAGAAAATAGATAAAGAAAATAAATTTAATAATATTTTGCGGTGGGGCTAAAATGCTCAATATATGTCCGTCTGCACGATACTACACTGCAAAAAAAAAATGTTTCGGCTTCAAATATCATCCATTTAGATAAACTTCATTTCTCCTTTAAATTCATTTACATTTTATGTCTTGAAAAAGCCGTAAAATGTGTTGAATAATTGACATGACAACGGGTTTTAATGGGCGAGGTAAAAAGGTAAATAATTGATGTAAAAATCACGTCATATTCTGGTCTAAAAAATACGTCATTAAAGTGGTCAAAAATTGATGTCAAATATACATCATTATAGTCCAGTCAAAATATGAAATAACCCAAAACAAATTGCAACAGAAACGGAACCACTTGCATTTAACCTGGAAGAGCTACCAAAACAGCATATTAAAAGTACCCGAAAATCCGAGTGGTGGATCAGTGCCTAATTTGCATAAATTCAAAATGGCCGCCTTGTGGCCTGTTTTTGCCCATATCTTGCCACATGGGAACCACAGAAAGTAAATTCTGGTGTCTAAACCCATGTTTCTAAGGCCAGGGAATGCAAATATATAATTATAAACTTTCAAACACTCTGACATACATAATTTTTATAAATTTGCATATAAATGAATTCAAAATGGCCACCATATAACCCATTCAAGCTTATGTTTAACATAATAATCATGTATAAGTACATGTACATGTTTAAGATGATGTTTTTGAGATAAAAGAATGGATTGTATGATTATTAACAATTTTCCAGTCGTTTTTCCTACATGAACACCTAATTTGCATAAACATGCATATGAATTATATATTCAAAACGGCCGACATCTAATCTATTTATGACCATAAATCTTGACATGAAAATCGTAGAAAGTAAATTCTGGTGTCTATACCCATGTTTGTTAGGTCAAGGAATACAATTATGATAGCAGTAGTAAATTTTCAGCATTCTAATATACGTAATTTGCATAAATTTGCATATAAATCCGTGCAAAATGGCCACCATTCGGTGTGCCATATGTCGATATCTCTGTATATTACATCTGTAGATGGTTATCATGGTTTCTGTAACGTTTCCTTGTAAAAATTATTACTATGTAACTTTCAGGAATATAAGACGCTGAAAACTTGAATGATTAATGTATGGCATGACTATCATGTATCATACTTAAGTTTAGATAGTTTCATTATAAATTCAAGCTGTGAAACATTAGTTTTTATGAAAAAAGAAATGGTGTGGGCATGATTATTAAAGTGTGTCATATAAGTAATGTACTGGAAGTGAAACTGGAGTCAGATTAAGGATAATGAGTCTGAATGTGGTGATTTCGTGAACAGTTGTAAATGTTATAAGCTCTTATGAACCAAAAATAGGATGCGGGAATGTATAGCGAGATGGATGAATAGGTAGGGAGGGAGGGAAACTGGTAGAAACTAAAGGAGGAAAAAAGTTGAGCACAGTTCAGAGAGAAGGTTGGCAAGGAAATGGAAAAGAATGGATTGAAAGAATGGATGGATGTAGCTGAAGTTGTAAAGAGATAAGGAAGAAAGTTTTATTAGGGAGGGAGGAGGGGTACAAATAGACGTGATGGTGAAATGAGGACGGACAGGAAACCATACTGCAGGAGAAACGGGCAAAGAAAAGGCGGAATAAGCAGAGAGATGAAAATAAACAAGAGTATTAGGACATTATTAATATTATTGCGTCGTCATCATTTCGGATGACAGGAACTAGAAAAGCGATCTTAATCACTGTTACCCTCAAGCATCCAGTCCCGGGTAGTTTTTTTTTTTTGCATATGAATATTAGGGTGGGACGAAAAATACTTTTTTCTCTGATCGACTTGGAACTCTCAGGGAAATTTCCTTGGGTATAGACTATTATTATCCTAAAGTATCAGTAAGATCGGAGGATGTTTCACCCAGGCAGTAAATTTTCACCAAATTGCCCTATGGCTCTGTATTAAGGGTATATAGGCCTATAGGGTTTTATGTGTATTTGCCTTATAAGATATTACCCTCATTTTAAGTGTCTGCACCCCTTTCAATAACAGCATTTATACTACAGAATTAATAAAGTGTTACCTGTAAATTGTTTCTCTATATGTACAGTGTTTACAACACAAGGGCAGTGCCTGGGTAAAATCTTCGGGGGGGGGGGTGGGTCAAAAAAAAGTAAAAGCACCCCAGAATTTCATGAATTAAACTGCAAAATCCCTGTTTTTCTGATTTTTGGAAAATATTGGGGATGGGACGCCTCCTCTGCATCCCACACCCTCCTGAATGGGAATCCGCGGGGGGGTGGGGATGGGGGGAGAAACGAGGGGGACATTCTCCTCCAAAAAATGGACAGAGAGGGGACACAATATCAAATCCCCCCCCCTACGATTTTGGTCTTTTACTAAATCCTGTTCCCATTTTTTTGTTTTAATGTGGACTTGTTGCATGTCGTTTGGCTTGATGTTTGGCTAGGATGTTTTTGGGGCAGGCAACAAATGATTCTTAGCGGCCCCCTGCCCCACCCCTACTTATCGGATGGTGTTTGGCTTTCTTTGGGCTAGTTTAAACAATTTTTTGGCAGGCAAACTGATAGTATTCCGCCGCATGTGAGAGAGCGATTTCTGCCCATACACATTCCCTCCCCGCCGTTTGGCCCCACAAATCACGATCCCATTTTTTTCTGGTCAGCCAACCGCCGAAAAGTTGTGGGGGGGGGGGGGGGGGGAGTCGGGTATGGGTAAAAATTTTGCAATTCCAAATTCTAGGTCACAATTTTTCCGCGTTCAAACCCAGTCACTCAGCGGGGGGGGGGTTTGCGGGAAACATTATAGTTATAGAATCATGATATACGGGGGAAAATGGGAGTGTTTCTGTATAAAAATGTTTGTCCTCGTAAAAAGGGGTTACCAAAGGGGGTGTTGCAACCAAACACCCACACAGCCTCCCCGGTTCGCGTATGCCTCAAGGGCATGTCAGCTAAGGGTGGGGCGGCAAACACCAGGAGCAAGTGAGATAGTGACGAAAAAATTTCATTCCAAATCCAGATCAATTTTTTTTTTTCGGCCAGCCCAGCCGCCGAAAATCGTTCAAGGGGTGGGGGTGGCGTGGGGGGTAGGGGTGTAAAATGTGCAATTCCATATTCCAGGTGGCACATTTTCCCGGTCAACCCAGCCGCTCAGCAAGAGGGGGTTAGAAAAATCCTAAATTAATATCGTGTTCTATGGTTTAAAATGGGAGTGTTTTCCATATAAAAAGGTTTATTTAACGTAAAAAGGCTGATGCAGCAAAGGAAAGGGGGTGTTAGACAACCAAACAGACTCCCGCCCGCCGCGTAACGCGTATGCCTCCAGGGCATGTTAAGATCGGGGTGGGGCCATACAGCAGGAACAGGGAGTAGTCAGTAGTGACGAAAAAAAAAATCATTCCAAATCCGCAGATCCATTTTTTTTTCGCGGCCAGCCCACCGCCGAAAAGTTGTTCAAGGGTAGGGGTGGGGGTGGGGGGGGGTAGGGGTGTAAATTTGCAATAACAAATTCCAGATCTCCATTTTTCCTGGTCACCCAGCCGCTAGACAAGGGGGGAGATTTTTTTTCCTAAATTAAAATCGTGTTCTACGGTTAAAATGGGAGTGTTTTCCGTATAAAAAGGTTTATTTAACGTACAAAGGGTGGTTAGCAAAGGGGAAGGGGGTTGTTTGACAACCAAACACCCCCCTGCATTCGCGTATGCCTCCATGTCATGTTAGAACAGGGGTGGGGCCATACATCAGGGGAGAGGGGGTGTGGAGTGCAGAGAGGATGCCCCTCGATCCCCAATATTTTCAAAAAATCAACAAATCAGGGGGTTTTGCAGTGTAATTTATGAAATTTAGGGGGGGGGTTACATTTTTTTACCCCACCCCAAAGATTTTACCCTGACACTGTACATCTAGAGAAAGAATTTACAGGTAACACTCTATTAATTATGTAGTATAAATGCTGTTATTGAAAGTGGTACACACACTTAAAATGAGGGTAATATCTTATAAGGCAAATACACATAAAGCCCTAAAGGCCTACATACTCTTAATACAGAGCCATAGGGCAATTTGGTGAAAATTTACTGCCTGGGTGAAACATCCTCCGATCTTACTGATACTTTAGGATAATAATAGTCTATACCCAAGGAAATTTCCCTGAGAGTTCCAAGTCGATCAGAGAAAAAAGGGATTTTTCGTCCCACCCTAATGGATATGTGACCACAACACAGGGTTTTCACCCTTCTCTTTTCGATGAAGTGCGTGGGTTCTTTTACGTGCTGAGGTGTTTCTGTCTCAACACGGGACCTCCGGCTTTACATCCTATCCGAGGGACGAGATAATGGGGATAAAGTGCCTTATCCAAGGACACAACCGCCATGGCCCGGCGTGGATTTGAACCTCGGACCTCTAGGTCGAGAAACCGAGTCTTACCCACTGAGCCATGACATGTGTCGTGAATTGAAGAAAACAGAGACAAAGGCCAAGAGTGAGGCATATGATGAATTATTGTGAGAAATTTGACACAAAGGAAAGGTAGGATATATACATGTACATGTATATTGATTAGCTAGACAGTAAGAGAGGGATGGGAATTGAAGACATGTTGCAGGTGGCTTATTAGAGGATGAAAGCAAAATGTTTTGACTGATGAAGAGCGAAAAGATGGCAAGAATCAATTAAGAAAAAGATGAATGAAGAAAATGAGAGAGAAGGAATGCTACAAAGTGAATGCGGAAGTACAGTGAAACCTGTCTATACTGGCCACCCAAGGGAAACCAAAAATGCAGCCTTTATAGATAGGTGGCCTCTATAGACAGATTGGCTGCTATAGACAGGTGGCCACTAGGACAGGTTTGACTGTACAAGCTATCAGTAAAGAAGAAGTGATATCGGCAATGAATAGAATGAAAAAAAAACATTGATAGGCTGGGTCAGTTCATGCGGATGATAAACAAGTGGAAGCATGGAAGTGTTTGGGTATTGGGAGTGGGGTACCTGACAAAGCTGTTTAATGGTATCTTGAATGGATACTGAAAGAATTTGTGATAACCGGTGGAAAAGCATGTTTGTGCCAATCTAAAAGAATAAATATGATATGCAGAGTTGTAGTAATTATAGAGAAATATCCATTTATAGTTGATGAGTCATACCTTTGGAAAGAGTTGAGTTGTGGAAGCTAGGGTGACAAATAAGTGTTAATTTGTAACAAGGTTTCACGCCAGGTAGAAGCACTACGGATGTAACATTTGCATTGAGGATCTACAGAGACAGGCAAAAAGAGCTGCATTGTGTGCTTGGGGTTCTCAAAAATGGCATGATAGGGTGCCAAGTGAGGAATTGTGGTTTTCCAGAAGAGAATCAGTGATAGTAGAGAAGTATTTGACAGTGCATGTATGTATGAAACATGTCAGACAATCGTGAGGGGTGCAGTGGGTGTGAAAGAATGGTTCAAAATGAGAGTTGAGATGCACCACGAGTCCACGATACAGCGTTAATTATAGTCCTTTCTTCTTTGCAATGGTGATGGACAGGCTGACAGATAAGGTGAGACGGAGTCCCCGCAGACCATGATGTTCACAAATGACATTGTGATATGCTATGATAGCAGGAAGCAGGTTGAGGAAATCTTAGAAAGCTTGAGGTATGCTTAAGAGAGGAGTGGGGGTGACAGTTAGCTGGACAAAACAGAATGCATGTGTGTAAATGGTAGCTGGAGGTATGGTGAAATATCAAGGTATATAGGTAGGAAATGCAGGGGCTTATATTTAGGCTCAACACGTCAAAGAAATGGGGACTGCAAAGGGAAAGAGAAGGAGAGAATCCTGGCATGGGGGATATGAGAATAATTGGTGTGACAGAGGACATGTCATAGAATGTAATATATGTATACGGATATCTGGGCATATGACAAACCATACGGTGGCGATTTTGTATGGATTTATATGCAAATCTAAGCAAATTGTGTATATGAGAATGCTGAAAAGTTACTACTGATATAATAGTATTCTTTGAATTAACAAACATGGGTACAGACACCAGAATTTACTTTCTACGATTTTTTTTAGATGTTAGCCATTTTGATCATTCCTATGCATGTTTATGCAAATTATGTGTACCCGTAGGGACAACGACTGAACAAAAAATTGTCAGCAATCATACAATTCGTTCTTTCACCTCAAGAACATCATCTTAGACATGAAAATGTACATTTACTTAATTACTCATACATGATTATTATGCTAAACATAGGCTTCAGTTGGTTACATGGCGGCCATTTTGAATTCATTTATATTCAAATTTATGCAAATGATGTCGATCAGAACATTTGAAAGTTTGTAATTATATGATATTGCATTCCATGACCTTAGAAACATGGATATAGACACCAAATTTTACTTTCTGTGGTTTCCATGTCCCAAGATATGGGCATAAATAGGCCATATGGTGGCCATTCTGAATTTATAATTCATATGCATGTTTATGCAAATTAGGTGTATATGTAGGGAAACGACTGGAAAATTGTCTAATCATACAATCCGTTTCTTTCATCTCAAAAACATCATCTTAAACATGTACATGTACTTATACATGATTATTATGTTAAACATAAGCTTGAATAGGTTATATGGTGGCCATTTTGAATTCATTTATATGCAAATTTATGAAAATTATGTATGTCAGAGTGTTTGAAAGTTTATAATTATATAATATTTGCATTCCTTGACCTAAGAAACATGGGTATAGACACCAGAATTTACTTTCTGTGGTTCCCATGTGGCAAGATATGGACAAAAACAGACCACAAGGCGGACATTTTGAGTTTATGCAAATTAGGCACTGATCCACCACTTCGGGTACTTTTAATATGCTGTTTTGGTAGCTCTTCCAGGTTAAATGCAAGTGGTTTCGTTTCTGTTGCAATTTGTTTTGGGTTGACCCACTTTCTTCATATTTTGACTGGACTAATATAAATTGTGGTCATATAAAGACGTCATATTAACGTCGTGAAATAGTCATCTATACGACGTACGTTTTGATGACAAGTTTATGACCAGTTGACCAGTAAAATATATTTTCCGGGTTGGGCGTTTTCAATGAAAGACTGTCATGTGATAGAAAACAACGCTGTGACTTTTCAGATATTGCTGAAGGCCGTTAAAAATACGTGTATTGGCAACGTCAACAAATAGTTGATGATGATTTAGGCTAGTGTACATGGTCGCATTCAGTATTACAGATATAATAACATTACGGATCATAACGAAATAGATAGTATTGATAAAAGCAAAAAACTCACAAGAATGATGAATATGATGAATATGATGATTCTTGGCTGTTTGCTTGATGCCCCAACTGAAGAAGCAGACACAAGGCAAGCAATTCCACATGCATCGTGAACATCTTAATCAGTCGACTGCAAAACATGAAATGACTGCCTAGGCAGTTGCAACACACGTTATCATAAGGCTATCAATTTCATTTTATTTCCTAGTTTCTGATGACGCGTTGATTTCGTCCGTGTTCCATTCTGTGTAGCCATTGTTTAGCTTTTCCCTGGTGAAGTGACAATGTTTGAAAAAAAAAACAATACATCACCCACAGTGTTGAAAAATGTTAAGGACTGTAACAATACTATGTAGAAACAAGGACTGGGGAAGATTTTGGGGATCACATGTTTTCAATAATTTTCATTTTCCCTTTACATATCGTCAACCGTATAAAATTACTGCCCAAATCAAAATTTTCCACAAATCAGGTTTTTACCTAAGTCCAGTCTGCTCACTGAGTTACAGCTAGTGGTATAGTTGCCTAACTCATATTATACTCCTAAGCTGTTCGATTATCCAATGCGAGAATTGATTAACTGCCTAAGTCCTATTGTCACATCAATATGATAGTCATCAAGCTTAGACTTATCTGTGACTCAGATTTATGTAGTGTTGGAATGCTCATAGGTTTGTGCTTGAGTCTACTTTTTTCTACTCAAGTCACACCCAAATAAGCCTAAGACGCGATACCATTTTCAACAAAGTACTATCAAATAGTCATTTCGCGTTTATTTTGTTTGTTCGTCTTGTTCAAATGCACTTTTTGGTGATCCGCGTCTCCGCGGATCACCATAGATTTCGTCAGAATCTATCTTCTTCTTCTTCTTCTTCTTCTTCTTCTTCTTCTTCTTCTTCTTTTATTCGGGTTTCTTTCTCGACATTTCTTGTGTTCAAGATATCACATTAACGCCTTCGTCAATTATCTTGTAACTTAGCATAGTTATGTCACGTGTCAAGACCTTACTACACATTTTTTGTCAGTGTGATCACTTGCCCGTGACGTCATCTATAACGTCATTTACAAAAAAGTTAGAGTTAACCTACATTTGCAATATCTCGGGCCGGCAGTCGAATAAAACAATGAACTTTGGCAGAAGTCAAGTTCAGGTCAAGGGTCAACTTTTGGTCCATACCACGTGCGCGCGCGCGTCTCCATGGGTGTGTACGGGCTCGGCAAAACTTGAAAATGCTCCATATGACTTTTTGTTAACAGTACTATATGTTTCAGGTCATTCGGAGCATTCTGGTGCGCGCGCAGTACGCGCGCGTTTTTTCGCGGGCACCCCCTTCCCTATGGAATAACGCACCTTTTTTCGATGATTTTTTATGTCTAACTGAATTCTACGTCATGTAGAACCTTTTCTCGTCCACCGGAACCCAAAATATGGCTTACACGCCCGAAAAACGTAAATGCACGCGCATGCGCGCGTAGTGAATAGCGGCAATTTTAAATCACTCTTAACTCTCTAGAATTAACGGTGACCCCTACTTTTTATTGCTTAGTCTGATGCGTAGATAACATTTCAGGCATCACTTTCTATGCCAAATTGTTGTGACATCATCTATGACGTCACAAAGAAAAAATCGTATTTCGCGCATATCTCATGACTGGAGTCGAGTAAGATAGCGAAAGTTGGTACACAGTAACGTAAGGTCAAAGGTCATTACTAAAGCTAAATTTAACCGTCCGCGCGTCGCGACGAGCGCATACGCGCACGTCGAATTTTAAATTAATGCTTGATAGAGATTTTAGGTGATGAGGAACATATTTTATCATGCAGTAATACTTGATTTAGATCGTTTGTCACATTTTCTTTAGATTTAATGATCGTAGTGGTTACGCGGATCACCAATTCGTCTCAGTGACGAATTAAAGTCTAGTTGGTGATTCGCGTAAACGCGGATCACCATAGATTTTGTCAGAATTTTTTCTTCTTTATTCGTGTTTCTTTCTCGGGATTTTTGTGCACGCGATATCTCGAGAACGATGAGTGCAATAGTTTTGTAACATAGTTAGGTCCCATGTCAATACCTCGTTGGTCTCTTCCTGTCAATATCTGTGACGTCATCTATGACGTCATAAGCCAAAAGCTAGTCCTAAGCTATATTTTCAATAACTCAAGCCGGCAGTGGAATAAAACAACAAAATTTGGCAGAGGTCAAGTTAAGGTCAAGGGTCAACTTTTGGAACTAATTACGTGCGCGCGCGCGTCACGATGGGCTTGTACGGGCGCGTCAAAAATTTTGAAAGTTTTAAAATGCTCCAAATGACTTCCTATTAACAGCAGTGTACGTTTCAGGTCATTTGGAGCATTTGGTGCGCGCGCGTACGCGCGCGTTTTTTCCGCGTTCACCCCTTTCCTGACCGAATATCGTCTTTTTTATGGATTTGGATTTCTGACTAAATTCTCCATCAATTAGAACCCTTTTCCGACCACTAGGACCCAAAATATCGCTTACAAGTCCAAAAAACGTAAATGCGCGCGCATTGCGCGCGTAGTGAATAATAGGCATTTTTTAATGACTCATAACTCTTTAGAATTAATGGTGACCCCTACTTTTTATTGCTTATTCTGATATACTATGATGTGTTGATAGCATTTCAGGCGTCGCTTTTTATGCCAAAATGTTTTGACGTCATCTATGACGTCACAAACAAAAATCGTATTTCGCGCATATCTCATGACTGGAGTCGAATATGATAACCAAACTTGGTACACAGTAACTTGAGGTCAAAGTCATCACTTGTGCTTACCATGACCGCGCGCACATCACGATGATCGCGTTCGCGCACGTTGAATTTCAGATTAAGGTTGGAGAGAGAATTTAAGGTGAAAAGTACGAAAGCTTAAAAGTGCCCCCAGAAAACGAGATAAATCACGACGAGAAGACGAGAAGATGAGAAGAGAAGACAAGAAAAAGAGTCAAGAAGACAAGAAGACGAGACGAGAAGACAAGAAAACTTGATACTGGATCTCGGCAAGTCGACTTCAGTTGGACGGGAAGAGAAGAAGGCAAGATACTCGTCAAGTCGACTTGACAAGATACTGGATCTCGTCAAGTCGACTTCAGTTGGACGAGAAGACTAGAAGACATTTTAGGAAGCAGCTCTCACAGAGTTCCCGGATTATACTTATGCGGACATAATTTACACGCTACATGCACATAATCTGCGTGTAAGCAGATAGTATAATAATCACTTTTCATCATCATCATCATCATCATCATCATCATCTTCCTTGTCACCACCACCATCATCATTGTCATCATTATCATCATCACCATCACCATCACCATTATCATTATCTTGTAACATTAAAGATGACGTGAATCAGCAGTTCTTCAGCAAAAAATGAACAGCTTAGTAACTTTTGAACAATTTATATAATTTCAATTCAGCCAGCGCTTGCTTTTGGAATATTTGCTTATTTTTACTAAGCATATGACTACTGAATCCTGAAAATTGTAATTGTGAGAGGTAATCAGCATAATCACATGTCAAAAATTTCAGTTTGATCTCGTAGCCAATTTAGCGTTTTTCCTCATATCCGCCTCCCTTCTTCCTACATCTTCTCTTCGCCATAATCGTCAACATTAATATCAGCATCGTTTTCATTATTAGAACGACCATCATCATTATTATCATTATCATCATTAAAATCATTATCATCATTTTCATTACCATCATCATCATCATTATTATTATCTCGTGCCATTATAGATGACGTGAATGATAATTTTTTTTCCTCACAAATTCTTCGAAAAAATGAACGGCTCAGTAACTTATGAACTGCTGAACAATTTATATAATTTCATTTCAGCCAGCGCATGTCTTTGCTATATTTGCTTATTGTAGCTCAGCATTTGGATACTGAATCCTGAAAATTGTGTTTCGGGGAGGTAATAAACATAATCACTCGTCAAAAATTTATAGTTTCATCTTGTAGCCAAACTAGCGTTTTTCCTCTATAAATTGGTGACATCTTTTTTAGTTGATCCAATTGGTTGTGTTCGTTAAAAAAAAGATGTGATATTCTATGTAACTCGAGCACAACGTTGTTATTGTACAATTCCATTTTTTATAATAGAAAGCCGGGTTCAACCGGCCTTATCGGCGTACGTGGGCCAGGTTATGCATTTGCCTTTGAAATTAAAGGCACTGTATAACAATGTTTCCAGTTTAAAACATCTGAGCTGCATGATTCCTCATGCTACCAGTGTCTCTGATATGGTCTAAAAATGAAGCCCTGAAAAAATTGCAGTTTAAAACGATCAGTAAGTGCTTTAAAAAAAGTAAAAATCATTGAGAGACCATTCCAGCTTTCCCCCATAGACTGCTGTGTTGCAGAATTTCCTATCGCCTGATAGGAAATTAATGTGCCAATTTGTATCTGCAGATATTGTACTAGTGACAGCATAACTGTCCAAACTTTTGTGTTCTAAGGTGTTTATTTGTCCATTCAAACACTGTCAGATATGTCAGATAGCAAAGTTCGACAAGTTTTTAAACGGGTCTTCCACAGTGTTATATAGCGTCTTTAATACAACGATCTCGTTTATTTCTTGGTAAATTATTGATTGGCAATTGTTAGGATAATTCTGAAGTGACAAAGGCGTTCACGAAATGTGACTTTTATACATGCACACAAACAAATTATGATAAGGTCATTTTAGGTGTGTGTGTGTGTGTGTGTGTGTGTGTGTGTGTGTGTGTGTGTGTGTGTGTGTGTCTGTGTCTGTCTGTCGTCTGTGCATGTATTTGTGTCTCTGTGTCTGTGTATATGACTGTGTCTGCGTGTCTTTCTCCATCTGCCAGTGATTGTCTGTGTGACTTTGTGTATGTTTACGTGTGTGTTAGGTGTTTGTATGTGTGTCTGTGTGTCTGTGGGTGTGTCTATGGGCGTGAGTTTCTGTGTATATGTGTGTGTCTATTTGTGTCTGTGCATTTGATTAACATTTCTCCTTTAATTGTATTTCTCTATCCTTTCACCATCCAAACTTACAATATTTGAAGAAGTGTATATTCCATATTTTTATCACCTCATGAGGAGGGCGGGCAAGTTAGATGTTAAAATTGTACAAATTATCGCCGCATCATATATATCGCTGCGCCATAAATTGTCGCCGGCGACAATTTGTGTCCGGATTTGTGCAAAACCTGACGGCACAAATTGTCGCCGACGACAATTTTTGCCCGGAGATGATGGCACAAATTGTCACAAACCATGATCAAAGCAAATTAGATTGTTCAATCATTTCAAAAGCACAAGTGACATAATAATTGGATTTTGGGTGCATATCGAAAATGTAGAAGTGATAGATAAATGTATGGAAGGGAATAAGAAGCACAACGTTTCCCTATCCATGCACACGTCTTTATCTGCCAAGTCATTTTAAGTCTGTGTCGGGGAGGGTGTTGTTGCGGCACAATTGTCACCAGCATGGGACAAGGCTATATTAAATCATCGTAGCGATATGTTATTAGGTGGCAATCGAAAATGTACAGGGATAGAAGGGGTAACGTCTGTGTCTTGTGGTAGTCAGGTGTTGTATGTGCGTCGTGGGGTCCGACTGTGAGCGTATAGCATGTGTTGTATGTGTGTCTGGGGTATCTGACTGTGGCTGGTGTGTTGATGTGTGTGTATGTGTGTCCTGATAGTGGGTCTGATGTGTTATGTGTCTAATGTGATGCATATTCGTGTTTGTGGTGTGTGTGGTCGTGTGTGTGTGTGACTGTGTGTGTCGTGTGTGTGTGAGTAGTGTGTGTTGTGCATTATGTTGTGTGTGTTTGTTATGTGTGATTAATGGGTTGTTCTTAGGTAGATTATTAAGACGCAAGTTCAATCTAGTTACAATGTTGTATCAGTTTTCAGTTAGTTTTGCGCATATGCGTGTTCGAATCTTTACCATTTAACTTTCCGCCTCCTCATTGATATAACAAAAAATGATGTTATAATACTCTACTTCAATATTATATAGTTTTGGAATGACGAAAAGGATAGAGACAATACAATTGAGGAATAACGTTAATACACATGCACAGACAGACAGACCGACACACACACAACACACACACAACACAACTTATATAATAATCTATATATTATATAGACTGCAAAATAATATGACAAGTACATGACGTATGCTAGTTCACCTCATCTTTATTCAAACGCAAGCTTTCGGCTAATCAGCCTTCTTCAAGGGCTGCAATACAAGAATACAAAAACCGTCGTACCAAATATATATGTATATACCAATATATATATATTTAATATATATATATACACAAATAACACAAATGTAAGAGCATACTATTGAATTTGATATGTCACATTATGTCATCGATCAACATGAATTATATAAGTGATAAAATATAAATTTACCTGCTGGTTTACTTGTTTCTGTCTTCTTGTGTGTTCATGAGTGTATGTGTGTATAAGGGGGGGGGGACTAGTGTAGGAAAGGGTGTTGAGGTTACTGGAGCATGGGGTTCAGGGGTCAATTTAATTCCATCAGGTTTTAGTGTTGGCTAGTTTAGAGATCCTGTAGGATTCTCTGCTCAGATTTTTGGCGTTGTTTGATTCTGATTTGTTCTATTCGGGTTATTTTAGGCAAGAGAGAGAATGTTCGCGGGAGATTAAATGAGTTGTGTACGGTAATGTGTTTGAATGTGACGTGTGGAAATTCCTTATTTCGGATCGAGTGTTGTTTAGGCGATGAATGTAGAGGGTTGTTTCCGTCTTTGCGAGTACATTGTTTTGAACATTTGCGTACATGTAGAGAGATAGATGATCCAGTCAGATTTACAATCGATGTGTGTGGTTATTGGGAAACATTGTTTTGTGATCGAACTGGTGAATGACGAGGTTTCGTTGATGTGTTGGTGAAGGGTGCATTTCTTTGATTTGCAGCGGAAGAATCCTGGTTGTGAGTTGACGGGGGCGTTAGAGTCGACCGGGTCTTTTTGGGTTGTTCAGGTCGACAAAAACACAATTTTCAGGATTCAGTATTCAAATGCTGAACAACAAGAAGTAAATATAGCAAAGACAAGCGCTGGCTGGAATGAAATTATATAAATTGTTCAGCAGTTCTTATGTTACTGAGCTGTTCATTTTTTTCCGAAGAACTGATGAGGAGAAAAATTATCATTCACGTCATTTATAATGGCACAAGAATGATAATGATGATGATAATGAAAAGATAATAATGATAATGATGATATTGCTGATGATGATGACAACGATGATGATATTAATGGTGACGATTATGACGAAGAGAAGATGTAGGAGGAAGGGAGGAGGATATGATGAGAATGATCATGATGATGAAGAGGTGGAGGAAGACATTATATGTCACGATGGTATTGGTAATGATGATGATAGTAGGTTGATGATGATGATGATGATGATGATGATGATGATGATGATGATGATGATGACAATGATGATGGTAGTGGTGCAGTAGTGGTGATAGTAGAGATGATGATGATGATGATGATGATGATGATGATGACAATGATGATGGTAGTGGTGCAGTAGTGGTGATAGTAGAGATGATGATAATGATGATGATGATAGTGATGATGATGATGATGATGACAATGATAAAGTGATTATTTACCATCCTTACACGCAGTGTATACGTGCATGTTTTGCATGTGTCTGTGTAAATTATGTCCGCGTAAGTATGAGTGTGTGTCTGCCTGTCTGTCTATTGTTACAACGGAGTACTGCAGCATAGGGGAGCGGTGTTTTTGTGTTTGAACAACCCCATTTACACAAGGGGTTGTTAAACATCCCATGTACGTTAAACAACGTTCTTTTTTGCTGAAGCACCTCACCCCCACTTTCTTGCTTAACCCCCCCCCCCTTTACTGAATGACTTTTCGGCGTTGGCTGGCAGTAAACTCTTGTTGGACTTAGGATTTGACTTTTGAAACTTATTTTCAGGCTCGATGCCAGGATTTTTCGAGGGGGTGCGTAAGTCAAGAAAACTGACCTTTGACATGGGTCACGGAATTTTGTTATGCGAGGGAGGGACTAACCAACCTAACTGGTGGGGTATAGGAATGCCTAATGGGGTACCAGTTGGACAGTGCCCCCTGAAGATCTCGGGTTCTGACAGTTTCCTGAGGCTATTTTGACTTTCTGGTAATACTATTTTTCGTGAAATGGATAGTCAACCATAACTTACGCCCCTCACTCTTTTAAACCTATTGGCACTTCCCATGATTTAAATTAGGAATGAACTGCTGTAAGCAGGTCATTTCAAAATAATTAATCGAAGGTCAGAAGCTTACATGGCTCACCCCAGTTTTTTTTCTTTCTTACTTGCTTTCCTTTCTTTTCAAGTTATTAAGGAGTCACCAACAACAACTATTAAGGAGTCACCGGCAACAGCTTGTGGTTTGGAACCCATACCAACCTCATTGCTTCGATTTTCTTAAAACTTATTCCTGAAGTGACATTATGTTGTCAATAATTATGTTGAAAGTGGTTGTTTCCTGATGAATTTAAATATAGTAACATTTCACCTCTGTTCAGGGGCGTCGATCCATGTTTCGGATGGGGGGGGGGGGGTTCAAGTGAAAAAAAGTCCAAACTTTTCGGCACGCTCTGCACGCCAAATCATAATACAGAGTTTTGCGCGCGAACCACGCCGAAAAATTGGCAATTTTGTATGTTTAATCGTATTTTTATGCCATGTTTAGTGGTTTTTAAAGTGCTTCCCCATGCTTTTTAAAACATATGTTTGCATTGCACATTATGAATTTTACAAATTGTCAAAATTATTAGGGGGGGCAAATCGATATGTTTGCTCCCACATATTTTCATTGGGGGCTGTCGCCCCCTGCCCCCACAGGATCGACGCCTCTGCCTCTGTTGAAAGATTCAAAGTGTGATCCTGAAATATTGAAAAATTATCGTCCAATTGCCAACCTGAAGTTCTTAGCTAAGATACTTGAGAGGATGGCTGTATTGCAAATACAACATAATTTGAATGTCGCCTACATAATCTTCATGCCAAGTCACAGTCAGGTTACAGATCATTTCATAGTGTGAAAACGGCATTGTTAAGGGTTGCGAATGATAAAGTCTTGTCACTTGACAAATGAGAAGTAATAACTTGTTCTGTTAGATTTTTCGTCTTCTTTTGACACTACTAAGCACATTGTTACCTTACAA
>JZLH01S0181564.1:3108-18492 GCA_001188425.1 Eucidaris tribuloides | reverse complement strand
AATGAACTTATCCTATTGTTTTCAAAGTAATGGAAAAAACGGGAACCACCCCCCCCCATTTAAGATATTTTGGCTGTTGGCCGTGGAAGGCTATTTTTTGACCATAAGATATTTTACACCTTGGGACAGCACACTGGGCCGGAACAGCGGAGCGGGGGGGGGGGACAAACTGCCCCTATTGTTTATCAAGTAATGAAAAACAGCGGATTTCACCCCCCCCCCCCCACCCCCGCCAAAATATTTTTGGCCTGTCTTGGCATTGAACAAAATAAGATATTGGGCCTATGCACCAATTTCTCTCGTCCGGATGCTTTACTTATCTGGTGCGGCCAAATTTTGCCAGGAAACAACATAAAAAATTCACACATGGTATATTTTGTTATGTTCCTGATTAGTTTGATTTTTACCCACTCAGTTAGCTGACCCCTGTGCTTCGCACTCATGCAATTTCATTATAAAAAGTGAGGCAGAAAATTAAAGATATCAAAAATTTCTTTCCAAAAAATCTTAGGAGAACCGAGGTAGTGAATTACTTATTAAGCTAGCTGCTTGTGTTAGTGTTTGGCTCAAACAGTGAAAAGTTAATGAAGGTATTTCTTAGGTTTGTTAAGTTTTTGGCACCATATGAAACAGCCCTCCCCAATAAGTGCTACGGAATTTTTACATGTTCTAAATAGCAGACACTGAATTACGTTTGACTATTACGTCATGATAAAAAAAGGTAGATCCAAAGACGAGATAAGAAATCGCGCGAGGGAGTAAAATCCTCGCTAATGTACATCACCACATATGCTTTCACCCCCTCTCTCGAACATAAAAGGAGCTCGTAGCGGACATTAAAGGAAGCGTGCTGATATATTGAACTTGTCCAGCCGCAAGTCGGTAATAGTCCATTAGGCTGCTTCTCTGTTTGTTGAAGAATTCTTAATAATTTTCAGGCATTGCTAGTAAACCGTGTTTAAAAAAAAATAGTTAAATTGATGTACCTATCCTCAACCTGTGCCAAACAAATATCAATGTATAAAAAATTGTCACAAATGTTGTGTGTTTCTTCTCTTCTTACCCTTCTTCATACCTCTGTTTTTTTTTATACACAATAGACAGTCCCTCAAGTGTGACACCATATTGAGGAATGTTTATAGCGCTTAAAATTTAAGATACTATGTCATAGATTTTTTTTCGCATTTTTCGTTTCACACTGAAACAGATACTATGGTGAACAGAGCTTTTGAGGATACTGATTAAATTGAGAGCAGAGTAGGGTACCAGTGCTGAAAGTGTAGATGGAAACACTCGCTGTTTCATATAATGACCAGCTTCGCTAATTCCATATTTTTCAGTATAGCAGCAATAAGCTTTGGCATTTGTCTGGTGTTTTTCGTGTTCTTTTTTGTGGCCTCGATTGGGCGCCTTGCTGCCCGGATTGTTCGTGATGTATGTTTCTCCGAGAATAAATATTGTAGATGGGTTCTCATAACTATCTACTGAATCTTATTTCTGGGTGCTGTTATGATGTAGAAACACGTGTGCATCGTACTCACAGTTCTAATCGTGAGTCTCTATAGATCTTATCAAAATTATAACAGATGAAGAATTAGGGATGCACAGGGAGACCAGCACCGGGGCCTTACAGGGTGGCAAACCTGGGGCGACAGGGTCGTTTTTAGAAAGACTAAAGATCGACTAGTATGTTGTTATGTTAACTTAGTAGATTGTAACAAATATAATTATATTTGAGACAAAAGTAACTGTCGGTATCTTTTCAGAAGGCACCTTTCTTTTGCCGTTTCACATTTAATAACATTTAATTACAGGTGCACTATCATTGTGCGTATTTGGATTTAAAGGTACTCATGATCTTTGGATCAATCTTATTTAAACTGCAAAAATGTTCATAAATATGTTTTTAGCTTTTTCAAGACATAAGGGGTATAAATTTAATTACTACAATTACACGCCTGATTTGGAATCATCTCGCCTATATCTGCTGCGGAATATATATGGATGTTTATTCTCTTAATGGTTAGCTTTGGACTCGTAAGACCTTATCATTCAAGAATTAAGTAAGAGAGGCAGCTGATCGTTACTTTAAAGACGACTACTGATTTTATAGTTAATCACTCTTGGTGTATTTCTTTTCGTGCAAACTCAAGACTTGATTCATTTAATTTGCTTGTCGAATATCGTATTTTGTAGACCCTTTAATGCAATTGTACTATGAATTACTTTATAATCAATAAGGTGTTTTATAATCTAAATATATTAGGATGACAAACTTCAGCCATCACTAACTTTTAGATCGGAGACACATAATTAAATGGGGGTAGCATCTTTATTTGGTTGCCCATATCAATTGGCTTCAATAATTTAGCACCTAAGATTCATTTCACATAGGTAAAGATATTATTTATGTGTGGTCGTATACAAAATTTTGGTGAGGCAACATTAATGCTTGTCATCATTTTATCTTAAACAAAAGATGGACAAAAGACTTTATAAGGAGTGTAGGGAGTCTGTGCTCCATACATCTCGCAGTAGCAGATGCTTATTGGCGGCGGAGTGAAGCTGCTTTACTTACATGAACAGTGTGATACAAATGATCCCGTATGTGAATGGGCCCGGCTCTCCTCAATGGGCCACATTCTTCCACCTTTGTTTGTCACTCAGCACTTACTTCCCTCCTTTAGATTTTACCAAGGTGCTGCCCCTGTGTTGCACTGCTAACAGAAAAAGAAATATGCTTGGTTAAATTCAGCAAACTCAATTGTATGTAAGAATCAACCTGAACTTTGATGGTGGTCTATTAACTAAATATAAAAAAAGGGTAGATCCAGGAGTGAAATGGGGGTAAATGTATATACTCCCTAGCCACCCCACCTCGATAAAGGGGAAAAAAAGTGGTATATAAAATTGGGAGGTCTACGTAAGTCATTGGGTGCTTCCAAGTTTGTGAAATTCCGTATAATTTTTCAGTCTGTAGTAGAAATGTTAATTTGTACCATCCTGAATAATGTCTGCCCCACCCCCTGCCCCAAATCCCTGCCCCCATTCCCACCAGCTGCGCAAGTTTAGATTCACCGATGAAAACATGTTTTTTGATTAACTGGAGTGACATATTTCTGAACTTGTACAAATTTCTGTAAACTGATGTACTGACAGCTCTCATATCGGACCGTATACAAAAGCAAGTATACAGTGATTGGGAAAGATGCTGTTTTATATGTGATGTTTCAATTTCAGTTAGAGCAAAATTTATGTCATTTTCTATCTCTTGGGCTGTATTTCGAGAAAAAAATATTGTGATTGTCTTCATAACTATCTACTGAAATCTTCATTTCTGATTGGTGCTCATCATATGTCATTTTTCTTTTAAAATAAGCTTTGAGAATTAGGGTTTGTACCCGGGGGGGCCAGTGTCATTACAAGATGTACACCATGCGCATGTATGGACTTTCAAAATAGACCCTAAACACGTAATTCAAAGTCGATCTCAGACTACCCTAAACAAGTATTCAAGTCTGAAAAGATACCCTTTTGAAGTAAGCCTTCTGTTAAAAGTATACCCTTTTTTCCCGAATTTGGCGATTTTGATACCCTTTTCGATGTACGCGCGTACATCGTCCGACTGTGAAAAACAACCCTTTTTACGCGTTTTTTCACACGCGCATGGTGTACACGTTGTAATGGCACTGGCCCCCCCCGGGGGTTTGTAATGTTGTATGTACTTGAGATGTAACAATAATATTTTGGAAATAGCGATATGTGTATGGTATACTCATATCATCATCGGTTTTCAATCATAAATTGTTTGTTCATGGAATGCAAAACATCTGTGAACACAAAACTGAAAATGTGATTTCTATACTCAGATATGTATCACAAAATAAAGCTGTGTAATTGTTACAGACTATGATATGATCCCTTATTTATTTCTCTCAATTCAGTGGACAATTTCTTGATTGTAAACCAATTTAATATTTGAATATTATTTAATTATGACTCACTTTAATTTGATGGTAATTTATTAGTATATATTAGCCATATCAATTCCAAAATACACAAATTAAACATTTTTTTTTGTGTAATCGAAATTGTGTCATCAGTAAACAAACATGTGACCCATGTTATAAATTTGAATTCATTGCATAGCAGTGGCAGTACAGCTGTCATGTTCATGAACATTGACTACAATGTCAGATTGCCTCCCTAATAGTTTTGTGTTATATTCAAAAACTTGCTCAAAAGTCAAAACTGTATTCTTGGTTTTTACATCTAAAAGCTGAATTCATCAAACAAGTACTTTGTTGTTGTTTTTTTCAAACACCACATGCCAATCAATCATCAATGAATGTCCGATTATTTATGCCAAATACGATGATATCATGAACTCTTTTGTTCTCTTCACATGACTGCAAATTTGCTGGCTGCTTAACATCGCAAATATTGTTCCTAGCCTATTGTTCAAGAGATTAGCAATGAGAAAATATCAATATCTTAATAATGAGAATGAGAAGAAAGAATCAAGTCAAAACTTATTTTTTATTTACAGTCGTAAGGAGGGTGCTTCTCCTTAGTGAGTAGTGACATGATTATTACAACTTATCATTGATGACTATCACTGTACATTCAAATGCTCTCAGATTAATGCAGTACTCCGCAGTTAACCTGTTAATTCATACACATTCAAATCGGTTTGATTTTGGTACAACATGCACTTCCTATAGACATTATGAACTTTTAAGTTACCATTATTATTAGGTGTTATCTTGCGAACAATCATATAAGTCTTTAAATGTCTCATAAAACATTGTTGCTAAAAGTTATTTTGGGGGTGACAATAAAAATTCAAACTGATTGCAGCAAGGTATGGTGATTTAAAACTTGAAAGCTAGTCAGACTACCTTTCTGTTTTATGTATATCTCTGAAATACAGGACACTATTACCTGGTGAACGAAGCTTACCAGGTCCAAAACTTACATGGTTAGTCAAACGGACTGTTAAACAGAAATGTTTATCGTATGCAAATATTGATCTGCTGTGTTTTTGTAGGAAGTGTGTTGATGTAATGCATATTTATATTCACACTATAATGCTCAGAAAGATTTTGATTAAAAACGAATCAATAACAAAAGTGTTCACACCACTGCTGCCTACTTACAGTGTGCGTGTGCGTGTGTGTGTGCGCGCGTGTGTGTGTGTGTGTGTGTGTGTGTGTGTGTGTGTGTGTGTGTGTGTGTGTGTGTGTGTGTGTGTGTGTGTGTGTGTGTGTGTGTGTGTGTGTGTGTGTGTGTGTGTGTGTGTGTGTGTGTGTGTGTGGTGTGTGTGTGTGTGTGTGTGTGTGTGTGTGTGTGTGTGTGTGTGTGTGTGTGTGTGTGTGTGTGTGTGTGTGTGTGTGTGTGTGTGTGTGTGTGTGTGTGTGTGTGTGTGTGTGTGTGTGGGTGGGTGGGTGGGTTGGTGGGTGGTATGTTTGTGTATGCATAGATGTGTATGTGTGCATAATATTAAATGTGCATGTGTTTGTGTATGTGTGTTTGTGTATATGAAATGTAAGCTTATAGTCTATGTGATCACCCATTTGTTATCCTTTAGAGCGTGTCAGCGTGATGATAATCCAGTATCAATCATACAATCATCAAGTGAACAGTTATCAAGCAATCAATTTTGTAAATAAATTTATAAATGTGGTATTAATCTGTCAGTCAGTCTCCTACTGTGTAGCAAAATACTTCACACTGACGTGCATGCATATGGATTATGGAGAGATAGTTTACTTGCATATTTTTAGCACGGTCATTTGGTCAAAGATCATAGGGTCAGAAAATCTCATCAGAATATTTTAAGCATGTTAAAGATCTTTTGAAACGTGGCATGTATGTAAAGAAAGTGAATGTATGGTGGATTCGATTTCCGGGTGATCGAGTCATAAGATCAATGGTCACGTGGGGCAAGGTATGTTAGAGAAGGTGTTCTACTCCAATGTTCAATACGCAGCTCCACTACAACACATCACACAGCGGATTGACGGGCAGAGCGACCCATCACACAACACACACACACACACAACACACACACACATCACCAGCATCACACACACACACACACACACACACCACACACAGCACACACACACACACACACACAACACACAACAGCATCACACACCCACACACACGACACACACACACCAACACACACAGGGCCCAAGAAAATGTATTGATCGTTATTGAAATGGTTTGTTTACTTTTTGAGGTCTGATAAATGTCAATGTTATGTAATACAAATGGTGACTCCACATCTAGTTCATAGCAACTCAAATGTTACACACAACAGCCATCATATACATCATGAAAAATTAATTATATCCAGTTCATATTGCTGTCAATATTTTTGCAAATGGGCACTAAAAGGATCACTTCGAAAATACAATATGCTATCAAAGATTACATATATAATTGTCATATTGCTTTATAATGTGCGTGTCACGGTGTTTGTAATATAATCGATCATTAATTTTGTAAATACACTTGTTAATATAAAATTATTTGTGAAGTAATAAGACAAATAAAGTAACAGTGGTAAAACTTGTAGTGGTGGTGGCGGGTGGTGTACGTGTGGTGGTGGTAGGCAGCAGCAGTATAGTAGTAGTTGTAGTTGGTAATGTATAGAAGTAATGATATTAAAGTGGAATTAGTAGTTGTATTAGTAAATAGATCTGCATGAGACTTGCGCTAAAAATTATAATGTTCATTGAATGCATAATTTATGGTAAGATTTGTAATTGTAGAGAAATTTGACATGCACTGTTAAGGAGTCTGAAAGTAGAGAGGAATTTAGTATCTGTGATATCGTATTCATTAAAAATCAATGGTCATATAATTCGCAGCCAATTTGAGTTTCTAGGCCCTAAAACATTTGCTAATGTGGTTTCTGAAATGGTATGTTATTCAAGACGCGGTGTGTTTACAGTGGGCTCATTTTAAGGCATGCCAAAAGAGATGCGCCTACCATTTTAGTCTGGTGGATAAATTTAGCCATGAAAAATATAATTAGTTTAGCATAATCGATTTGTTTGCGCTCCTTTTACACAGGCGCGCTGCGCGTAATTAATTTGCTATGGGGATCCACAAGGAATAAAAAATCAATTTTTTTAATGGAATTAACCGAGATACCTTCCCAAACGCGTTAACATTCTGATGCTGTTAAAACAAATACGGCTAGAGCAGATTCTCGACTCTTGAAGCATGATATAATTTTCATTGCACTTTGGGGAAATTAAGTTCTGGTCACTTTTGAGTGTTTTTAAGAGGCTTGTTTGATCATTTTTGTGATCCGTTGTACAATCAAAGTCTATGGTCAAGGCCCCAGATCGCGAGTTGGGGCAGAAAAGCAAAACTGTGAACATAGGAAGTAAGAATTTCAAGCTTGCTCTTTTATGATTTCATTCTATTATCTGCTCATACGCTCTTGTCATGCCGTTTATAGAATCAACCAAAGATTCTAGTGAAAACTTCCGTAATAGACGATTTATGATGTTTGTATATATTACTCATGTCTAGGATGCGTTGTGGTTGTAAAACATGGGACACCACCACTATCAAAATAAAGGGACCGCAATTTCGCTCAGACAAACAATTACTATCAATCCCAATCATCTCTCTCAAAGTTATCTAACACTAATGAACAAAAAAATAAGAGCAAAGTTGTAAAATTGTCAGCAGTACACTCTTCAAGACAAAAAGGAATGGCATGTAAATTTATTTCCAAGTCAAATTTATTGAAATCCTCATTGTTAGAAGTTCTTGTAAAAATCTACAATTTCATCAATGGTTGATGCTAACTTAACTTAATTTGCATTGTTCCTTTGTAATATCATTTGGATACAACAAATTGTAGTGTAACCTCAAAACAACCTAAAGCCAAACGTCTGAAATATTTGTGTGTGGAATGTAACTGGAACTATTCGGACGGCACATCCAATTACATCCACAAGTGATTTACAAAAGTTTGCCTCATATACTACTTTAGCAAAAAACAAGGTTATTTTTGCAGTAAGATAACAATAGTTGATTAGACTTCGGATCTTATCGATAGTTTAAATTATCGAACTTTGCATAAAACAGTAACCTCAAACCTCACAAATTGTTGTGGATGTAACTAATAGAAACTGACATGGGTGTCCTGTAAATCCACATCAATAATATTGCCATTTGATTGGAAAAATAACATGTCAAGTCACGCTTTTGTTTGTTCTTTTTCTGCTGAAATAAGTTTCCTGTATGTAATCAGATATGCATGAATACATCTTGAGAGATATTTAATACACGACAAAAAATATGTTGTGACGTAACCCATAAACAGGTGCCGAAATTACATCAAACACATTTTTATGGAATATGTGATGCAAGACATTCTGCATAATTCAAGTATTGTGGTTTCAATAAAAGGTTTATGCTATAATTTTTATGAACCTAGACAAGGGTAACAATTAGTAAATAAATGGAAATTTTAATAGTAACGCTCAACTTGTTGTGGATGTAACACAAAGAAAAGCACACGTGCTGTCACGTTAGCACCACCAATTAATCTTGCAGGGAGCTTCTCTAGAAAGCAATATGTGGCAAACATTTTTGCTCAACAAGTCAGCATTTTTTTTTCAATACAATGAAAATGAATTCTTTACAATGTATACAATGTTATATGTTGTTACATATTATTTAAAAATCCCAATATTTGTTGTGGATGTAACTCAAATGTGTCTGAATTACATCCACAACAGCATTTCGATGAATGCGTCTGATGGGCAGATATTCATCATATTTTCAGTATTGTGGGTGCAATAAAGGTTTATGAATATAATTTCATAAACGCTCGATAAAGTTTACAATTAGTAATATAATGAAAACTTTTAATACAGCATCAACTTCGTTGTGGATGTAAAACAAAAGCACAGCGGTGTCCAGTTACATCGCACATTAATCTTGCAGGAGCTTCTGTAAATAAAGTCAAATGTGCAAACATTTTGCTCAAAGCAGCACTTTCTTTTTCAGTACATGAAATAACTCTGTAGTCAATGTAATACAATGTTATCTGTTGTCATATTATTTTAAAAAAATCCAATACCATATTTGTTGTGGATGCTAACTCAGAAATTGTGTCCGAATTACCATCCACAAACAGCATTTTCAATGGAATCCATGCTGAATTGCAGATATTCATCATATTTTAGTTTGTGGGTTCAATAAAGGTTTATGCTGTGAATTTTATTTGAATCTAAGACAAAGGTATACAATTCAGTTCAATATAATGAAAAATGTTTAATACAGCGACTGCAGCTTTGTTGTGGATGTAACACAAAAGCAAAAGCAACACAGTGTCCAGTTTAGCCATCCCATTAATCTTGCAGGAGCTTCTCTTAAGAAAGTCAAGATGTGCAAACAATTTTGCTCAAGAAGTGCACATTTTTTTTTCAATACAATGAAATAACTCTGTAGCAGTGTATACAATAGTTATCTGGTGTCATAATTATTTAACTAGAAAAGCGTAAAAATGACGTAGCGCTCATCCGGTATGGCTCGCGAAATATATATCGAATTTCATGTGGTAGTTGCAATTTTATACTGGTCAAAAATTAATATTTGATGTCCCGGAAGGAACATGAATATAAAAAAGTTAGAGTGAGAAAAATAGTAGTTTCATGCCGGAAGGGACATCGAAAAAAAAAAATAATAAATAATTACTACATGAAATTATTATATGATTGCACCCCATACCCTTCGGGGCTCCTACTGAATTTTTGTTGTTGGAAAAAACACATTTGAAGTGGAAGCAAAAATTAAAAGGTACTTGATATGAATAAAGACTTGAAATAAATTTGTTTATTTTTGAATAAATCTCGTATAAATTACCATAATTATTAAATGGGAGGCAACAGAGTTAAAAATTCTTGGTAGAAAGTTTAGTGTAATCCAAGCTTAAGCTCTTACAGTATAAAGCAAACCTAAATCAAAAATTGGTTGAGAAATGAATGAGAAGCCATTTTTTGTGATTTATTTGTGATTTTGAATAAATTTGCATTAAATTGCATAATGATTAATTTTAAATTTGCATAATTGATCAATCTTCAAAATTTTGTGTAGAAGTCTTGAAGCCCACTCTAGCCCTATCAGATCAACAAACAGAAAATGAAATCGGCTCAAGAAATGTGGGAGAAAAGGTAAACAATTTTTGTTTTATTTTTGGAGTTAATTTGGCATAAATGTTCATAATTAATTAATGGGATGGTAATTTCAAAATTCTGTGTAAAAGTTAAATGTGGGATAACTCAGCCCTACCAATAAAGCAATCACAATCAAAATCGGTTGAGAAATGAAGGAGAAGAAGCATTTTTTTGTTTCGAAAAATTTGCATAAATTTGCATAATTGATTAATTTTAAATTCGCGATTAATTGATTAATTTCAAAATTTTGTGTGGCAGTCTTGAAGCCCCCACTTAGCCTATCAGATCAAACAAAACGAATGAAAAGTCGGTTCAAGAAATGTCGGAGAAGAAGCAATTTGTTATTTTTTGGAAAAAATTTGCAATAAAATTACCATAATTAATTAATGGAATAAATTTTCAAAATTCTGTGTACAAGTAAATGTGCATAACTCAGCCATACCAAATAAAGCAATCACAATCAAAATCGGTTGAGAAATGAAGGAGAAGAAAGCATTTTTTGTGATGTTCGAAAAATTTGCATAAATTTGCAAAATTGATTATTTTAAAATTCTGCATAATTCATTAATTTTCAAATTTGTGTAGAAGTTTGAAGGCCCCACCTAGCCCTATCAGATCAAACAAACGAATGAAAATCGGTCAAGAAATGTGGGAGAAAGAAGCACTTTTTGTTATATTTGGAAAAAATTTTGGGCATAATATTACCATAATTAAATTATTAGAGAATTTTCAAATTCTGTGTAGAAGTTTAATGTGGCATTGAAGTCAGCCCTAGCCAAATAAGGCAATCAAAATCAAATCGGTTGAGAAATGAAGGAGAAGAAGCATTTTTTGTGATTTCGCAATAAATTGCAATAAATTAATAATCTATAATGAATTTCACCGAATTCTGTGTAGAAGTTTTAAATCCCCCAACCTAGCCTATCAATTGAAACAATCAGAATGAAAATTTGGTTGAAAATGACGAGAAGAAGCATTTTCAAAATACTGTGGACGGACGGACGGAAGGACGAAGGACGGACGGAAGGACGGAACGGAAGGACGACGGTAAGGACGGAACGGACGAACGGAACGCCCGCCATT
This sequence comes from Eucidaris tribuloides, assembly GCA_001188425.1. Taxonomy (NCBI): domain Eukaryota; kingdom Metazoa; phylum Echinodermata; class Echinoidea; order Cidaroida; family Cidaridae; genus Eucidaris; species Eucidaris tribuloides. The sequence goes on along the minus strand of JZLH01S0181564.1, from coordinate 7,192 downwards.
GGCATAAGCTCATCGGGCCTTTCGGGCGGATGAGCGCTAAAAATCACCAATATTTGTTGTGAGTAACTCAGAAATTGTGTGTCAGAATTTACATCCACAACAGCATTTCAATGGAATCATCTGATTGCAGATATTCCACATATTTTCAAGTATTGTGGTTCAAATAAAGGTTTATGCTATAGATTTAAGAACCTAGATATAGGTAACAATTAGTAAATATTATTGACAAATTTTAAATACAGGGCAAAAAAAAAAAAAACTTTGTTGTGGATGTAAACACAAGAAAAAGCACACGGTGTCCAGTTACATCCACATTAACCTTGCAGGAGCTTCTTCTACACACAAGTCAAATGTGCAAACATTTTGCGCAAAGTCAGCATTTTTTTTTTCATAACAATGAAATAACTCTGTATCAAGTATACAATGTTATGTGTTGTCCATATTATTAAAATCACCCAATATTTGTTGTGGATGTAACTTCAGAAAAATCCCCAAAGCTTCTGATCGCAGGCTGTGAAAGAGAAGGTCATAGATTTTTATGAGAAGTCATCTGTCACTCTGCCAATAAGAAGCTTATTTCTAAAAGAAGCATGGAAAAAACGGCAATTCTTGCAACGGCGCTATTAGAATTCTGTATGAAGAATTTTAAAGTTCAGAATCCGTCAATTAGGATTGGGCTACAAAAGTTTCGCAAATCTGCGGCCAAGCATATGCAAACGCTGTTCGAACCCACAAGTTTCAAGGCGTTGCGGTGTGGCAGCTATTGTCTTGTAATGTCGATCTGCAAGCGTGACAGCAATGCAACAAATTGGCGAAATCATTATAAGATGAATCTCGTATTCCAAAGGCTCGTATGGATCAAAATGCCACAATTTGTTGTCCAAGGTAAAGAGAAATATCACAAGCATTCGTGCGATCCAAAGAAGATGTGAGCAAGCTGTGGAAGTTTTCACTTGGTGACTGAATAGTTGACGATCCACTTATCCAGGCAACATACCTCATTAAACTCTATATAATTTTAATGGTAATTTTTGAATACATTTGAAGTATATATTTAGCCATATTTTCTTCATAAAAAAAGTTTTTTCTTGAAATTTTCTATGATATTTTCAAAAAACACAATCTATTAGTCTGAAATTACCACTACAATGGGATCAAAATGATGATTTCCAGAAATAAGCCCGCCCCCCCCCCAAATGCAAAAAAAATCATCTGAATGTAGTGTCTCCGTAATGCTGGAATTGGCCCATTGCGATGCAGGCGTGCATCTGCACTTATCATGATTGTACCACCTAGTGCTCAATTACTATAGGCTTGAAGAGCGGAGAGATCTCGAAATTAAGTTTTAATGCTTGAGCAGTTCCTTTGACAGAGGTACTCCATACTGCCTCTAGTCAGCTGGGATGGAGGTAACATCATACTGCATCGTCAACAGTTGTAAGGAGAAGGTTCTGATGGGTGAAACTTCTTCCAAAAAGAAACTTTGACGACCTTAGGGTACAATTAATCTGCTTCAGAACTGCAAGAATGAACAAAAGAAGGCTATGAGCTAATCCAGTATTGGAAATACCCGAGGACGAGGGCGATTTCCGGCCATCGCGCGGAGTCCAAATCGCCCCTAAAAAATCCTCAAAAACAATTCTTTGGGGCGACCATTTTCTTCAGAGTCGCCTCATATTTTTCTAACGGAAATTTTACGAATGTTCAACGCGTCATTTGTTTATCAAACCATATCATTGGAAAAATTGCAATATTTAGCCCGTATTTTCGTCAGAATAAAAGTTGGGATTCTTGTTGTTGACGCCCGGCGACATAAATAACGTCATTAGGCTTCCGATTTTTCACGCAAAATAATTGCTGCGGACATAAATTGCGCCTAATATGTAGCCTCCGTATATGGTGCAAAAGATGGTCGGGGTTCGTATTTTAAACCCGTTAAAGCATGAATCCCGTTATCTATTTAAGTTCACGTTAATGGTCAGAACGTGGTCGGGATTTCGTTTCTTACGCCGTCAGACATGAATCCCGCTCATAAAAGTTACGTTATAAATGTCAGGAACGATGTCGGGGGATTCGTTGTCTTACCCGTCAGACCATGAATCCGCACTATAGTTCCGTAATAATGGTGAGAACGATGGTCGGGGAATTCGTTCTTTCGCCGTCAAACATGAATGCCGTTATATCTAGTTACGTCCAATGATCAAAAGAGTGGTCGGGGATTCGTTTCTTACCCGTCAGAACATGATCCCGTTATCTATTTTTGTTATCGTATAATGGTAGACGATGGTCGGGGGTTCGTTTCTTACATGTAAGATGATGAAATCGCCGCGCTATTATTTAGTTAGCGTATAAGGCCCATTTCAGCTGAAAGTGTCCGCATTTAGGCAGTTTTCTGTCCCGCGGGCGGATATTCAAAATGAAAAAATACATCAATGTCTGTCACATCCGTCTTTTTTGTTAACCAATTGGGGTACCGTTTATGTGGCAAATACACTTTTAGACGGAGAAAAAGCATTTCAAATATATTTACTCTTGAAAAAAATGGCTTAACTACACTGAGCCTATGCGAGCTATGTTTGTCCGCAACCATGAGGTTTCAAGAGGAAACGTGAAAAAATTACATCTTGACAAAGTCTGAGAAAAATGACTGATTATCGCTACGATGGTTGCTAATTGTATGCACCGCCTCATTTTACTCTACTTGCCCAGCTAAAGTAATCGATTATATTTTTCCTACACGCGTGTCAACAGTGCTTGTCCCCGAAGTTGCCAGATACTTACCGTAAAAGAGGTCAACCGATCTGGAACCTAAAAATAATTAATCAGCATTTAATGTTTCTCTGTACATTCTTATCTAAGTCAACGCATTTTGATATGTAAAAGTAATATTTTAAGACGGCCTTGGCGTTTAAACCAATAAACCGTTTGTAATAAATTAAAGTCAGGAAAATGCACAAAAATGAGCACAGATACGTTTACCTTATATTTTCATTTGTACCATAGATATACAAGATTACCAGTAGTATTATCCTCGCTAGTAAATGCAACAGACGCCTAACTGTTAAAGCATACAAAAACTCTAGAGAAATTGCCCATAGTAGTTTCGGGCGAAACACACGTTTGAATTTTTTGTCCAAACAGATAGCGATACCAACTGATACGTTTTACCAACGATACGTTACGTCAAAATTATGAATGATTTTATGGCCGAAAAGTACATAAAGCAAAGGTAAATATTTCCTCCTGAACATCCTTTGATACCCACGTTGATTTAATAGTCGATAGCATGAGACAATTTGGGGCGTTTAGGAGATAGATGCGTTTCAAATACTGAAAAGTCAGGTGACTGTGTGGCAACACATACGTTACTTTAAAGAAAGTATCCTTGGCTGTAAAATAATATCTAGTATTAAGATCCACCCGAGTAAAGTTATGAACTAGTAACAAGTAAATGCAAGAAAAAGGCAGGTATATATTTGCAAGAAATGTACTTCTGAGTGTTTTTTAAGGGATGATTTTACAACCAGATACGTTACCAACAGATACGTTACGCGCAAGTAATTTTGGTGCATTGCGCAATTGAAACACGGACTACAGCACAATGTTGTGTTATTTGTTCTTTCCAAAATCCATAATTGTCAACATACAATTAAGCTTCAGCTGGGAAAATTACAAAACGTGCTAATAAATAACATGGTAAACGTATCTTGTCAAATTTCAATGTGTTAATTCAATGCATTTCACACATCTATTCAGAAAATTTTAGGCACTTCACTTTAAAAAAGTTGATATTGCTGATTTGACTTCTTTACACCATTAGGAATGTCATTTCACAGTCGATTCATTTTTGACGATTGGTGATTTTTGAATTATTACTGTTACCCCATTGGACACTTTAGCTGAGAATGGCCATAACTGGTCAGAACGATGGTGGGGTTTCGTTTCTTCCCCGTCTAGAGAACATGATCCCGCACTATTTAGTTCCGTATAATGGTGAGAACGATGTCGGGATTCGTTTCTTAGCCCGTCAAAACATGAATCCCGTTATTATTTAGTTACGTATAATGATCAAAACGATGGTCGG
>JZLH01S0181541.1:22535-45456 GCA_001188425.1 Eucidaris tribuloides | reverse complement strand
CTATGCGTATTTTCAAAAAGTTCCTGTGGGAGGAATACCACCCTCGAATTGTACGACTACTAAATTCCAGTTTGTCACATATTTCCTGTACATCTTTTTGAAAACCTGACTACACAATCCCCAATTATCTTTATAAAATATACCTTTACAATATGTATTTACCATGCCTAGAATCACGTCTTTTCTATGCGTATTTTCAAAAAGTCCAATCGTGGGAGGGGTATCCCCTTCCACCCCCAAGGTCGCTTCGTTTCCTCGGAAGTATGACTACCCAATTACAGTTTTCACATACTTCCCCACATCTTTCTTGAAAAAAAAAGCCTGACTACTACTGAATTATCCCTAATACATTTTCATGAAGGTTCACCTTTAAAAATAATGTATTTGTACATGCCATCAGAATGGGTCTTTATCTGATGCGTAATTTTCGCAAAAAATTATTCTCTACCGTGGGGAGGGGTATCCCCTGCCCACACCCTCCCACCGTTCGCCGCTACGCACCCTCAGGCATGTTTCCGTCAAGCCAAGGTAGTAGACCCTAAAACATTTTGCTCTAGAAGCCGCGCTCTGCCCCACCCCGCCTGGTCCCCGAATTCGGTTCGCTTACGCTCCCTCGCTAAAGTGATGCTCCACAGTGTCATATAAAATTGTGCCCCATCGAGATTTGTCCCCCCCAAAACTAAATGTATTCGGCGCGCCTCGCAAAAGTTTTAGTAACTTTCGATAATTGTAGTGTGTGGAAATGAATTTGTGCTTATAAGGCATAAGTATTTTGGGGGAATTTGTGTCAACTTATTATCAAACAAACTAATGATCGTGCTGGGGTCACTTCCAAGTTCACTGCCCCAGTTATGATTCCGCACTGAACTCTAAACTACTAGTCGTAGAGCAAAGATCCTAAAGCGCTGCAGGAGAGTTCAGAGATAATTCCCAAGCCAAGGTGTGAACAAGCAATGAGATAGAGTATCTCTCTGTGGAAAAAAAGACAGGCGCCATCTAACGTTGATTTATCCATATTAGGTTATTATCAAAATGATTGATCGTATCGCTGACGGTGAAGTAGAACATCTGAGAAGAATTCGAGCGGGTACAAAAGCAGAGGCAAGTATCTGCTTAATTTAAATAACATCTCGAGGGGTATACTACAATATTCACTTTAGATTAATAATGATTATTTATTGTTTGTGCATTGCTCCTTACGACCATGTTAAACATAGCAGTCTTTCCAGGGAGTGTCCAGAAATGATTTATCATAGTCCCATATACTAATTTTGGTGTGGTGTTGCTAATGGGTTTCCATGATTGAGGAAATGGCAGGCTAGCCTATGATGATCGCGATGATAGATCCAACATGTAATGAATAATATCTCATTCTCCTTAAATTAATCGTGAGACTTGACGTATTTGTGCTCTGTTAATATCTCGGTAAATACAAGCATCCCGCTGCCACAGGCAGCGGGATGCAACTGTACCCATTTGCTTTCGTGGGTTGCGACACCGGTCCGAGGTGCGATTGTGTGCGGCGCTTCTTGTTACGATGATATTATGATATGAATTTACCACCCACAGACACTTCAATATCTATATAGTATCAGATCATTGCTAAAACTTAGAAAAAAATGGTATAACTCACCCAAATCCGAGATTTTCTTGAGACTTCATTCTTCACGCAATTGCACGGAGATGTTTTTTGCATATGTCTATGTAGAGTCGCTGGCAGTGATTCTTGGGTAATGTAATCACAAATTACCGGAAGGTAATCGGAAAGTTCAAGTGAAAAGACGCGATCCCATTTTGATCCGATCGAGCAAGTACGAGCGCACGTCCGTTCGTGGCGTGCAGTTCGCGCGCTCGCAATTGCTCGATCGGATCGAAATGGGATCGAGTCTTTTGACTTGAACTTTCCGATTACATTCCTGGTCATCGCTGCGCGCAAGCGACTCTACATAGACATAACACGCAAAAAACACCTCCGGGCAATTCCGTGAAGAATGAAGTCTCAAGAAAATCTCGGATTTGGGTGAGTTCTACCTTTTTTTTTCTAAGTTTTAGCAATACTCTAATACTATATAGATATTGAAGTGTCTGTTGGTGGTAAATTCATAGTATAATATCGTTGTAACAAGAAGCGCCGCACACAATCGCACCTCGGACCGGTGTCGCAACCCACGAGAACAAATGTGTATAGTTGAGACGCTGTCGCGTTCCGCGACAGTGTTTCTTGAGGCTAATATCTCGGTTAAAGTGACCCCAGTAATCCAGTATCACACCATATTGCGACAGCGATGCAACTATAGTATAATCGTTTTTTCTTGTGGGGTCTGAGCCCGGTCCGAGGTGTGACTGTGGGCGGCGCTTCGTGTTACAATGCTATAATGCTATAAACTTTACACCCACAGGCACTTTATATCTATAGAGTTGCACAGTATAACTAAAATTTAGAAAAAAAAAGGTAGAATTCACCCAAATCCGAGATTTTCGTGAGACTTCCTTCGTCACAGTGAAGTTGTCTGCGTGTCAATGTATGGGAGTCACTGGCAGTGATTCTCGGGTAATCGCAAAGATGAATCCCGCAAGGATATCGGAAAGTTCAAAGTTCACATTAACAGACTGATTTCCCGGGGCAGCACGCGCGTGGATATGATTGCTGTAGCTGACGACAAGCCTTGGACAAAATGGACATGCGCTCGCACTGACCTGTACTTTGCGTGCGCATGTGCTGAACGTGGATTTGCGAAGCTGCCATTTTGAAATCCCGGCAAAAACATCTTCCCGTGAAAATGCCATCCAAATTCTCAAAAACCACCCAACAGACAGGACTGTAAGAAGGCAGGTGACTGAAGACGACCATGCCCACAAGTGGCAATGTATGATCTTAAATTTTTAACATAAATTACAAAAAATGTCTTATACATCAGCAGTGTTGACGGGAAACCCCAGCGCAATGCGAAGATTGGCTGCCAGATGCCGTGCTTCGCACGGCGTCTGGACAGGCTAACCACATTGTGGAAATTGTCATGATTTGATTGTAACTTTATTTTCTACTGTCAATCACACGTAACTGTATGTGGTCCTAAGCAGAGCTATACGGCCACATATGCCCTCTACTGGAGTGGAAAAAACGAACAAAGTTTGCACTGTGTGGATTGAATGATCCTGTCCTGTCAAAACTGGACAGAATTTTGTTCAGGACACTGGGCAGAAATTTTGTAAAATTAAACAATGAAATGGAAGCGATGAGTCCTTTATTTTTAAGTACTTATATGTTGAGCACTGGAGGTCATTGGTAAACTATCCATTTCGAGCAATATTTCAGTATAATTTTGTTTAGAAAGGTTGATTTCAGAGCACATTCTTGTGCCATGACTGCATGAAAACAACCACTCATTACTTTTTACACAAAAGTATTGAGTTGTCCCCATACATGTATGTACTACCAATCAGCAATATACAAAAACTACAATTGCCACTATTGTAATTTTGTGGTGACAGGGCACAGAGTGGTCATATATCCAACATTTTTATGTAAATTAGAGAGCAATGAATAAACTACTAATGAGAATGTTTTCTCTTCAAATTTCAGCTTTATTCTACCCTGTATTTTAATCAGTCTTCTTTATTTTATTAGGCCTACCCTGTTATCAATATTTGTTAGCCTTTATTAATCACACTACTGCATTCTATTTTGCTGAGTGTCCTTCAGTTTGTATGTTCCTAATAATTATTTTTATCTTCATACAGAATTTCTTCTCATGGGAGGACCAATCCTTTGACGAAATGGACAGCACTCTTGCCGTCCAGCAGGTGAGTGACTTGTTTGAACATGTGTTTATCAGAGATGCATGACTGAAATCTGGAATAGTTTTGATTAACCCATTGGAGATAAACAGTACACTTTGGGTGCTGGGCTAAAATCCAGGTGTGTTAACCAGGGGGCAGAATCACGAAACTGGCCTAGGACCAACCTACAGTGTGTCTCAAAAATAATTGTGCCAGTCAAAAGCACCCTCTTAGGTAACGAGAAAAACATTTTTGTGACATCATGCTTACATCATCATCAAGGGCATAGTCTTAGCTTTCAAATGCCTTTTGTTTTGTTCAGTTTGCTTGTTTTAATCCTGAGATATGTTTAGTTAACAACAAAAAGGTAATATCACAAATGTACCACCTGTACAGTCAATATAGCATCTGGCCCTCTTCCACTAAGAGTGACACAGTTGTGATTTCACCGTTTTGTTGTTTACAAGATATCTCGAGATCAAAACAGGCAAATTGAACAGAACAAACAGCATTTAAAAGCTAAGACTTTGACCTTGATGGTGACGTAAACATGTGTCACAGCAGTATTTTCTAACTGTCAAAGAGGGCGCTTTTCACTTGTACAACTTTTTGAGACGTGCTGCTGCAACATATCTTAAAAAATTCTGCATATAAAAAGCTCCCTCTTCGGCAATTAGAAAATACTCTAGTGACATCATGCTTACATCACGTCAAGGGCAAAGACTTAGCTTTCAAATCCCATTTGTTCTGTTCAATTTGCTTGTTTTAATCTCGAAATACGTTGTCAACAACAAAAGGGTGGAATCACAATTTTGTCACTTTTACTCGGTACTGTAGTAAAAGTGGCACAATCGCGATTTTACCCTTTCTTATTCAAATTAACATATCTCAAGATTAAGACAAGCAAAATTAAACAAAACTGACAGTATTTGAAAGCTAAGACTATGCCATTCACATTGACGTAAGCATCATGTCACAAGAATATTTTCTAATTGCCAAAGAGGGTGGTTTTCACTTGCACAATTTTTTGTCTCGCCTGAACGAAGTTCGGCAGAGACCTAGTAATCACTTTTCCTGTTGGTCTGTTAGTCTGTTGGCCTGTTACAAAAATGTTAAAGTTTTTGTTTAACTTGCTCTCATTTCTTTATTTCTGCATCAATTGTGTTCATACTTGGTACAAATCATCCTTGGGTAATACCACACTTGTGGGTTTGATCGAGATGATGAGGTCAAAGGTCATCTAGGGGTCAAAAGGTCAAATGATATGAGGCCATGTGCATCATTTTTCTTGTTAAGAAAATGTTAAAGTTTTTGTTTAACTTGCTCTCATTTCTTAATTTCTGTATCAATTGTGTTCACACTTGGTACAAATGATCCTTGGCTAATACCACATTTGTGTTGATGAGAATGAGGAGGTCAAAGGTCATCTAGGGGTCAAAATGTCAAGTGATATGAGTTACAAAAAGTTAAAGTTTTTGTTTAACTTGCTCTCATTTCTTTATTTCTGCATCAATTGTGTTCACATTTGGTACAAATGATACTTGGGTAATACCACATGTGTGTTGATGAGAATGGTGAGGTCAAAGGTCATCTAGGGGTCAAAAGGTCAAATGATATGAGTTACAAAAATGTTAAAGTTTTTGTTTAACTTTCGCTCGTTTCTTCTTTTTCTTTGCATCAATTTTGTTCAAACTAGGAACATACGATCATTGGGTGTTGTCATAATATAGCGATAGCCTACAATGGTTACATCAAAGGTCATTTATGGGTCAAGAGGTCATATTGCATGTTTTATTGATCGCCAAATCAGACGAGACTCATGGTTTGCGAACGACCTTGTTTTGAGACGCACTGTATAGGTTAGAGTTGTGGTTGAACTTAGGCCGAACACTCCACGTCCACGAAACTGACTCCAACGCTAACTCCAGCTCTAACTTGATCAACGATAGTATTGGAAACTATCGTTCAACGTAATCTCAATTCTAGACCCTGTTTTTATGGGGAAATGTGATCATTCGACTATTTTCATATTATTCAAATGTTTCATGTGTGCAAAATCTCACAGACTGAATACAAGATATCTTGTGATAGGGTCTGTGGAAAATGCATGTTTGTTATAGTGAAATCAAATCTCCTCCAATGGGTTAACTGCAGATTCCGAAGAGAACTTGATTGAAGCCAGCAAACCACTATACATGTAATCCAATTTAATCAAACATACACACATGTATGTAGTTATTTATATTTTCAATAGCAGTATTGTAATTTAACTTGCAATGAAATGCCGGAGGTGTGTGTTATAATCAGTGTTGTAGTCAAGTCACCACCTTTCGAGGCCAAGACCGAGTTCGAGTCACTACCTTCCGAGTCTGAGTCCAAGTCACCATTTTCTGAGGCCGAGTCTGAGTCACCAACAAACAAAATAATGGAATATTTTAGGGCATATTTTTAACCTTTTAAACTTTCTTTGAGACAATCATTCAACCAATCAACCATTCATTCAATCAAACAATTACTGCAATTTATCAATTTGAGAAAAATTCAAACAATGTATTAAAAATCAAAGGCTGTGGACTTAAAAACAATATTTGATGTAAATGACAAAATATCATCAGAACATTGAGCTGATGAACATGCATCCACTTTCATAGTGTCTGTCTTGTTACAGTTATAGAGCAATGAAATCATGGACAAACGTACATGAATATAACTGTGTGAGACTTACGGGGAGATTACATGTAAGTGTTCAGAGGTGAACTTACTTCTTCCTGTTATACTAGGTTTTCCACAATTCTGTATGTAATATGAGTGAAAAATACTTCAAAATGCATGTCCAAACAAATGAGATGTTTATTCTTGGATTCACCAGATTCTATAAAATCTTGAGGCCTCAACCCGGCCTCAACCCGAGTCATTGAGGCTGCATGGTATAACGTGGACGAGTCTGAGGTACAGGATTACGAGGCCGAGGACTGGCAAAGTCGGCCTCAAGGCCGGCCTCAAGTCTTCCATCACTGGTTATAATCATAATCAAACAATGTGATTGCTCTCAGTTTTGCTATCTAATATTCATGTTTACTGGCCTGGTGGAATTGTAAATTGTGAATTACACGTACTTGACCCATTGAAGATGAGAGACGAGATATCTCGTGGCAAGGTCTATAGGAAATGCTTGTTAAAGCAAAATCAAACCATTTTCAATGGGTTAAGATAGCAGATGAAAGTTTATTAAATGTAAACTGAAGCTCTTTCCCTCTTTCTTTGTGTCATTGCATTTTCAGTTTATTCAGCAAAGTATTCGTAAGGACATCAGCAACGTTGACGGTATTCTCAATTCACCGGAGGGCCAAGATGAAGGAGTATGGAAGTACGAGCATCTCCGACAGTTTTGTTTGGAACTCAACGGTCTGGCTGTAAAACTACAAGTAAGATGCTTGTATGGCTGAATTATTTTTGCGCGTCGTCCAGTTAACATCAATAATTAATAGTTTGGATCTCGATGCTGGATAAACACTAAACTAAGTGCTTTTATGAACAGAGGCGGACTCGGGTGGAGATTGAACCCACAACCTCCTGATTTAATATCAGACAGGCATAATTACCACTTGACCACCAAGGAGGCCCAATAGTCAGAGTGATAATTCTAGGCTCTAATCCACGAGAAAGTTTTGTTAGAATTGTTTGAAGAAATTACTTTTGCGTGTCTTCCAATTAGCATCAATAATTAATAGTTTGGCCCTTGACGCTGGATAAACACTAAACTAAGTGCTTTTATGATTCTAACAATTTTAACAAAACATTCTCATGGATTAGAGCCTAGAATTATCACTCTGGCATTCGGGCTTCCTCGGTGGTCAAGTGGTAATGACGCCTGTCTAGTAATCAGGAGGTCATGGGTTCAATCCCCACCCGAGTCCGCCTGTGTTAAGTTTTTTCACTGCGGCTTATAAAAGCACTTAGTTTAGTATTTATCCTGCGTCAAGTGCCAAACTATTGATTATTGATGTTAATTGGACAATGCGCAAAAATAAATAATTCAAACAATTCTAACAAAACATTCTCATGGATTAGAGCCTAAAATTATCACTCTGGCTATCGGGCTTCTTCGGTGGTCAAGTGGTAATGACGCCTGTCTAGTAATCAGAAGGTCATGGGTTCAATCCCCACCCGAGTCCTCCTGTGTAAGTTTTTTCACAGCGGCTCATAAAAGCACTTAGTTTAGTGTTTATCCAGCGTCAAGAGCCAAACTGTTAATTATTGAAGATGCTTGTAGGGTTGCAAAATTCCAGGGAATTTGTGGATAGTTTCCGTGGGAATTTTCACAAGTTTTATGGAAATATTGGCAATTTTTGGAAACCTTCAGAAAGCTTGCAAAATATTTTTTACATTAAGCGTTTGGATTTCAAAATCAAAATAATCGTTCATCAAATATCAGAAATGTCATGATAGCAATTCAAAACATTAACTGACACATATAAGAAAGGAGATATACTTATGTAACAATGTAAGGTGATATTGTTTTATTTACTGTAAAACACTATACATGTACTTTCGCGAATATGAGCCGACGGCCATTTCGCATGCATGAAACTTTCACAAATAATCGACCGTGAAAAAATAAAATATAGCAAAATTTGGTAGGAAGAAGGAATCGGGTGTTTTATTTATTAATTATCACAACAATTTATTGAAAATATTTGTTTCATTGCCTCTGAAACAGGTTTTATCAAATGTAGAAGTGCATTGCGACCGTTGTAAGTGACCATGCGCTATAGGCCTATCTCGCGAGTCATTTGACTTCTATAGTACACGGTCTTGTACTGGCATTAAAAAAAGTTGTGTATACACAAGCTTTCACGTGCATTTTATTTTCGCGAATCTCGACTCCTCGCGAAATTCACGAAAGTTTTCTGCTCACGAAAATTTCTGGTTTTACAGTATTTAGTTGACTCATGAAAACATGACTTGCACATGAATTTATGTTACAATATGGGATCAGATACATACCTCTTAGCGTCATTCAGACTAAGGTGCATATCTCATCCATACAACCGTCTATGTAATGCATGTAGTGAGTAGGGCTGGCCGATGTTTGGATAATATCGAAATTAGTCGATGTTTGAAAAATATCGATTACACGATAATGATCTCATGATTATTTCAAAATGTCGCCAGAGGCACGATATGGCACAAAATACTGTCGATTATGAAAACCTAATGGGGTAAATGCATGCACTGCAGTGGGAGGGATCAAGAATTCCCCATACATGTAGCTAAGAATGCTCTGCACACAAGAGATAAAAATAGGGAGGTAGGAGTAATATGAGAGACCTCCATGCTGTTCAGCTATCAAACTTGTGGTAGTGCAAGAGCAGTGGTGCATTTAGTATTTTGTCAACAAATCTGTCAACACCCTGCCAACCAAAATGCCACTTTTAAACAGTCAGCAGTCAGCACCACAAATCTCCAGATCTAGTTACAAGAGGGTCTACAGAAAGCAACATTGTTTTGACCACATTTTGATAACAGCCCTAAAATGTGCACTGTCAATTTAAGCCACAACAGATTTATCTTGTTCATTACAAATCTATTTTTCAACTCAGGCGATAAATCGTGTTATCGACGATGTTTTTTTCAAGATAATCGAATGAGGTTTAGATAAAATTTCGCCACCTCTACAGTAGTAGTGAGATGTTCTTTCATGCAGGGCTCGACGCCTCGACACTAGCATTTGCCCGCCCTGGTGCAAGTAAAGTTACGTGTTGGGCAAGTAAAATTTGATGTTAAATTAGAAAAACGTCCAAAAATGTTACCAAAAGTGAACAAAATATGTATGAAATACTGTAAATAAATGGTTCGTTAGTAGGCCACCAATGTGAAACATTCATAAATTTGAGTACATTAGTAAACAATTCAATTAATCCCCTTTAATCATCGGGTACTTGACTAATACTTCTGTTTTGTCAACATACAGGGTGAATGTAATCCTGACACATGTACACAGATGACAGCAACAGAACAGTGGATTTTCTTGTGTGCTGCTCACAAAACGCCAAAAGAAGTAAGTCACTGAAAAATGCAGTGTTTGGTAAAAGAGGGACCTATTGCCCAATCGTCAGCGTGTGAGGATGCACAGATTGTAGAGTAGTTCCACTGTTGTTACAAACTTATTTTAGGGCAGGGGGCAGGCCCAACCCCACCCCCCCCCCTATTTTTTTTCAAAAAATACATTTCACCTACTGCGGTAGGTAAAGTCCAGAGACCCCCTATTGTGCAGACAAAAGGAGTTTGTCCTGGCATTGCGTCTGTTTTAACAATAGAGGTCGACTTTAGCTTTCAGTATGAATAGTTGGTTGTTCTTGTAATTTGTTCATATCTACGGGATAACCTGATGAGTTGCAGATCGAAAAGCTTCGTTATCTAACATGCTACTTTTTAAAGCAATAAGGAAATACTGCACTTCATTTGGATAGTAAAAAAAAAAATTTACAACCCCCACCTGTTGGCAGGTAAAAAAATATTTTGGTGGGCTAAAAATTGTTATGGTCATCCATGGCCCCCTGCTCCAACATAACACATATAGATTTTTAGCCCAGCACCCAAAGTGTTAAAAACCCCAAATAATGGACTTTTCATAATTGGCAGCGTACATGATGTAGACGACAGCTATGAATTAATCTGATTGCAGTGCCACTGGCAGAAGGGTGTAAGCATACATTGTAAATTGCCTCTAATTTAAAAACCATTGGGTACTTTGATATGTTGCACTTAACCCGTTGGCTACGGGGACCGGATGTGCCCTGTGTAAACTCTATGGTATTTTCTAAATCTCGGAGGCAGCGGGTTAAAAGACAAACAAAAGGTCCAAAGTGCAAAGTTCAAAGTGCTTTGATTTCACAGGAAATAATCCAATTATTATGGTTTTCAAGTTAAAAACAATTTACTGTTAATGCCTTTTTGCTTAAGGTTATAGGCTAACATTGTGGAGCTTCAAATTAAAAAATTGTCAAACTTTGCTATCTGAGCTACATAGTGGTGTTTGAATGGACAAGTAAACACACTAGAATGCAAAACTTAGTTTGGAAATTTATGCTGCCACTGGCAAGATATGAATGAATAAACAATTAGTACTCGGGGCGAGTAAAAAAATAGCCTACATCCACACACAGTAAGTCTATGGGAGGAAATGGGCAGGTGAATCCGGTCAACATACGATTTTCACTTTTTTAGAGCACTAAATAATCATTTTGAAATGCAAGTTCTTCAGGGCTTTATTTTTAGACCTTATCAAAGACACTTGGAACATGGAGGATTATGTAGCTCACATTTTTTTAACTGTGGTAAATGTTAGCCAGTGGCTTTAAAGCACATGTCTATGCCCTTCTGCCAGTAGCATGATGTACCAGTCATTCATTGTTTGGTTGATTAAAATATATTCCAAGGAACTTAGCACACAATGAAAAAAAACAAAAACAAAATTAAACGAAGAAAAGGATGAAAGTACATAGAAATGAATAAAAGTGTGATCTTTCAACTTATTTTTTTTTTTAAGAATGTGCAAAACATTTTAATGTCAAAAAGTTATCAGAAACTTGAACATAGTATGTACAGATCAAACAAGTTCAGAGTCATAAAATGAAAACAAGTGGCAGAAGTTTTTTGTTTCTTTTTCCTCAATAAATAAAAATGTTTCCCAATTCCACTCTCCCTCAGTCAATCACATAACTAAAACTGCATAATGGAATGACATTAGCATTTATGGTGTGTGTACGACATGTTTTCTGTAGGGGGTTAATGTCGGTCTTAGCCTCCCCCCCCCCCCCAAAAAAAAAAACTGGTAATTGAGTCACAGCTGCAGAGACACGCATGATTGTTTTTTAAATGCTATAGGACAGTACACAGGAAAGGGAAATGATAGAATTTTGAGAAGTTCAAAATAATAACAACCCAATAAACCGAGGGTCAGATAGACTGATTATTGCAAAGGTCTAACAAACCAAGGGTCCCAGAGACCGATTACAAACTAGAAATTTGGTGTGTCCATAAGACACGGATGCCCCCACTTAACGCTATCAGTAAGCATTTCTTTTTCTTTTTTTATATGTTTTATTGAATTAACAGAATCATATACATAAACAATTATCTTTCCACTTAAATTGTAATTTCCCTAACATAATAGGGACTACAATCTCACGTCTTGGAATCTGATATACATTGTGCCTGACCCCTTCTTGCCATCACCTTTCTTTAAAGAGATAATTGCAAATTGCTACAAAACTGATGCACAATGATGCTAGTACAGTGCACTCTCGATATAAAGAAGTCCTTGGGACCCATCAAATTTGTTCTTTATAATGAGATTTCTTTGTGTCAGGGTTACAAAAACAATGAATTACAAAGGAAACCCAAGATGTGGGACCAGAGATTTTACTTCTTTATACTGAAATGTTGTTACATAATATCAGTGTTCTTTGTAACAAGAGTGCACTGTAACAGGAGAGAATTAACAAGATTCAACTTACCACCTCTCCACCAGTGATTTGTTGATTTTTTTTTTATTATTGACTACTAATTAGTGGTCATCTCCAACTTTGTTTGCTGTACAAAGTTCAAGCTAGTTGGACCAGAGGCTGGGCTGTGCACTGGTCTACCTTTAGAAGTGCACCTATAAACGTGATGGGACTGTGAACATTGCAATATGCACGCTCAGTAATTAAGAATATTTATATGTACCATGAGTATTTCGAGATGGATTCTCTGAATAACTGTCAGTGATTGGCAGTGCGAGAAATTCATAGGAGACAACGTTTTAAAAGTGTACGAAATACACTCTTTTTTACAATTTATTCAAGGCTAATTTTTGCAGGTTATTTTTCACACAAATATGGATTTGAGAACTTGTTGGTATTGTCTTTAGGCGGTCAAATATCCTCTAAATTTCTCCCCCTTTCTTCTCTGTCCCTTTCTTCTGTTGTCATCCATTTGATTTTGATTTTATCCAGCTGTGCGTACCTTGTTGGCATTCCTCAGGTATAATTGTTTGTTTTTTATTTGTATTTTCTTGTTTCTGATTGTAAATTGCTTTGACTCCATCCACATAGAGAGCAGAAGTGATATGTGGGGACAATAGCCAAACTATATCTCACTACAACTGACAACTGCAGCTCTCCTATTGGTAGAAACAACCAGCTGCAACATGCTGCACCTGGTTCTGCCAAGGTCCACACACATTTCTGAACCAGAGTGATGTCACACTTTAGAACTGTATAGGAGATCTAAGGTTCTAGGACATTGCATGGTACAGAGTATACAGCGTGGCCCAAAAAGAATGCTACAATTTCTTCAAAGTCATTCAAAATATGTAATTGGTGATTATTCCATGGGTTAGAGCATTCTTTTTGCAACAAAATGATACCATGATCATTCATTTTGATTGAGGTGTTTGGATCTTAGGGCTATTTTTCTGAGGCAATGTAATTTCCTAAATTTGCTATTTTTTTAACCTCCAGCGATCATCAGAACACCGGAATATTCTCACGTTATGGTGTACCATCGAATAAGGTATGCCGAAACATAAGGAAGACGATGTGAGCTGCATCTCCATTGTCATCGCGGGTTGTCTGGTGTGGCATGCTGAGACGCGAGAATATCTTGGTGTTCGGATGACCGCCGCTGATGAAAAATTAGCAAATTTGGGAAATTGACATTGCCTCGGAAAAACATGGCCACAGGACAAACGATGACTCAAAATCAAGATCATGGTATCATATTGTTGGAAAAAGAATGTTCTACCCGCTGAAGACAAAAAACAATGACATGTTGTAGATGTCGAAGAAATTAACGATCACAGTTGTAGCATTCTTTCTGGGCCACCCTGTATAGTTAATTAGTCATATGACCCATGTGTTGTGTGCATGCCAGAGGAAGAGTGGGAATACTGCATGGATCAATTTACAAATTATGTCATGAATGTAATTGTTAATTAACCCGTTGGGGACTCGGTACAAGATATCTTGCACTGACATCTGTGGAAAATGCATGTTAGCAATATCAAATTGTCTCCATTGGGTTAAAATGCATTTATTTCTGTAAATGCAGATAAAACAGTCGGTGAGCAGTGTTGCTTCTGAGGCCAGTTACACCGTGACTGGGATGGAGACCGAACCCCAAGCTGCTTACCAATGCATATCACATTATTATTATTTTTGGTGATCCGCATAACCACGGATCACCATAGATTTCGTCAAAATCTTTCTTTATTCATGTTTCATTCTGGCCATTTTTTTTCGCGCAATATCTCAACAACGGCATCGTCAATAATCTGGTAACCTAGCATAGTTATGTGCTATGTCAATACCTCCGCATGGTAATCATGTTAATGTCAGAGAGCATCCGTGATGTCATTAATGATGTCACAAGTAAAAACAGATATTTGTCCATATCTCATTACTGAAATCAAATTGTGTAATCAAATACGACCAATGTAAAATTGAGGTCGAGGGTCAACTGCTACACCTAGCCACGTGCGTACGCGCGCCACGATGGGCGAGTACAGGCGCGTCAAAATTTTAAAATGCTCCAAATGACTTCTTGTTAATAGCACTGTATGTTTCAGGTCAATTGGAGCATTTAGGTGCGCGCGTTTTTTTGTGCGCACCCCCTTCCCGACAGAATAACATTGTTTTTTCGAACCCTATGTCATTTAGAACCCTTTTCGGACCCCCTGGATCCAAAACTTCGCTTACACGTCCAAAAAACATGAATGCACGTGCTTAATGCATGATGGGCATTTTTGAATCACTCATAACTCTCCAGAATTAACGGTGACCCCTACTTTTTATGCAACGAAGTTGCCGGAGGCATCATGTTTTCGGGTTGTCCGTGCGTGCGTCCGTGCGTGCGTGCATCCGTCCGTCTGTTACCGGATCTCGTTACCGCGATAACTTGAGAACTCCCGATCGGATTTTGATGTACCTAGGACCAAGTATGTACTATGAGGCACCAATGAACTGATTCGATTTTGGAGCTGAAAGGTCAAAGGTCAAAGGTCACCGGGCCTTAAATATGTCTGATTTGGGCTCGTTACCGCGATAACTTGAGAGCGGCTGGTCGGATTGTCATGTAACTTCGGTGAAGTATGTATTATGAGGCACCAATGAACTGATTAGATTTTGGAGCTGAAAGGTCAAAGCCAAAGGTCACCGGGCCTAAAATATGTCTGATTTGGGCTCGTTACCACGATAACTTGAGAACGGCCAGTTGAATTTTCATGTAACTTGGGTGAAGTATATAAGGCAGTTGAAAGGTCAGAGGTCAAAGGCCTCATGTCCGAATTGAGCTCATTGTCACAATAATTTAAGAACTGCTTAAATTGGATTTTACTGTAACTTGGTCAAGGGTCACATGGGCTTATGCTTATTCATCTAATTGGTCTTGCTTCCATGGTAACTTGAAGCTTTTCAAATTACATCAATTGGATGGGAGTGCGGACTGCGGAGGCATACCCATCGTCTGCGCGCAGTCGAACTGCTCTAGTTATTGCTTATTCTAATAGACTATGATGCGGAGATAACATTTCAGGCATCACTTTCTATGCCAAATTCTTGTGACGTCGTCTGTGACGTCACAAAGAAAAATCGTATTTTGCACATATCTCATGATTAGAGTCAAGTAAGATAACCAAACTTGGTACGCAGTAACTTCAGATATGCGTGCGGAAGTTTTGACGAACGCGCACGCGTACGTTTAATCTTAATTTTTAAAAAATTCATAATCTCTAGAATTAATGCTGACACGAAAATATGATTTCAGGCTTTGCATGCCAAATTCTTGTGACGTCATCTATGACGTCACAAAGAAAAATTGTTTTTCGTCCATATCTCATTGAGGTCAAAGGTATCACCGGTGCTAATCATAAGCCGCACGTCGCAACAAAAGCGTACGCGCACGTCGACTTTCAGATTAATGTTGGAGAGAGAATTTAAGGTGAAAAGGGACAGTTTTGAGCAAGCATTGATACGTCATATAGATTGTTTGGAACATTCCCTTTAGATCTAATGATCGGGGCAGTTACGCGGATCACCAATTGGTCTTAGTGACGAATTAAAATCTAGTTTACTTGTTGAATTTAACATGATAGGGCCTACTCTCCTTTCAGATCGACCCTTTCAATTGTTGTTCAGTTAGTATTTTGGTTTATTTTTCTTACTTCTTCCCCCCCCCCCCGAAAAAAAAAAATTGTTTGTTTATTATTGTATGTGGAACCCTGAATAAATGAGATAATTACTATTGAGGGTAGCATATAAGCATCAACACAATCAATACATTTCAAGATACAGGCGACTCCTGTTATAACGAAGCCCTCAGGACCGGCAATTTTGTTTTGTTGTATCAAAATTTCATAATAAACAAACAGTGAAAGTATATATAGAGATTTTATATATAATGATTTTGGGACCTGAATTTCTACTTGGTTGTTACAAGAACTCCAAGCCAGACTTACGTTTTCGATATAATTCATAGAAGATTAGTAGCCTAAGCAAGAGCCTAACAATCAGAAGTTACAGAACACTAACAAATTTACATCACCACCGTTACAATAGGCATATAGCAATATGGTATAGGCCTACATGTATCTCTGTTTAGTGTTTTGCACACACACACGCTCACACACACACAAACACGTGTGTGCGCTCGCACACACACACACACACGCATACATACACCAGCCACGTAACCAGCAAGAGTGTAAATGCAGGCAATAAAACTCTATGGTACTTCAAAAATACATGTATTCATCAGATCTTCCATGAATGCATGAATTACTTTTAATAATTTTCAGTAAACAACAATGGTTAGACTGCGTGCATTCCATGGGTATGCCTCCAGTCTTCACTCCCATGCAATTTGATATATAATTTAAAAGCCTTCTACATGCATACACCCAATCTGATTAGAAACTCTTTAAAAACTGACAATTTTACCCGCTGTCAACACTGAAATTGACAGCGTTTATCACTGCTTTGAAGCTGTCTTCAAGCCAACACATCAAGACATTCGCCTTTGGAAGCCAAGGCTAAGGCCGAGACATGCATCTCTTAGGTGGAGGCTGAGGCCGTGGACACAATTTTTGACCTTGGCTTGAGGCAGACAGAGCTGTCAGTGAGAAAATTGATCTAAAGTCAATTTTCTACAGTCAATTTTACAAATAACATCAATCAATCGATTTATATTTTATCTTTCTAAAAAAAAAACAACTTAGCTACGAGTTATTCGATGGGCACATTCTCCATGAGAAAACTCCAATACATCAAGCTTGCAATAATGTTTGCATTAATGGATTAGCTTTCTTTGTTGAACAATATTCTTATTGTGTAAATTACATTCTTTGCACTGAATGCACTGAATAAATTTGTTTCTTTTTTTCTAATCAGAAAAACTGCTATATTTGCACCTTTTTTATATTTCTTATTATTTATGGCCACTTGATCACAAGTGATGATGATGATGATGCCGATGACGATAGAGATGATAATGTTAACAGTGATAAAAGATGAGTTTCTTATAGGACTTTGACATCTACATGTAAATGGAAGGATGAGACTATGCAGATATTATTAGATAATCATAGGTAACTAACAAAATCTTTCCAAAGTGAATTTAATGTGCTTTTACTACCAACAATGTCACACTAGTCAATGATATTCAGGCCTATAATAAATTACACAAACAGATTTACAAATTTTGATCAGTTGTTTTATAAAGGTATTTGTTTTGTCTTGTATACTGGGAACCTTATTTAAATCACAATGCTGTTTTAATCATCCCATTGGCATTTTACTTAATTGCTACAGATTGAATTGAATTACATTTATTATCAAACTGCAATGGACATTAACATTATACAATATATACACAAATATTAATGCTTCATATTGTACTTCAATATGTAATTGATATCTGTAATTATTAATTTTTTTGAATGATTTGAGACTATAGTTTTGTATTTTTTTTTGGGGGGGGAGGTTAGTTATTGTGGAAATGAATGAAATTCAACGAAATATTGTTTCTAACTGTACCTTCTTTGTATTCTAAATATAATAAATAGAACATATTGTTACAATGTGTTTATTACTTTTATAGAACAACCCAAATGATTGTAGATTCTCCATTACTAGTGAACCAATGTACTACACTTTAAGTCTGCTTTCGTACATTTCTTCATAAAACGGCATCGCTTTGTCAATACACCGGATGACGTCATTTGAGAGTTGGTCACGTGGTACCATATCAGATGGGGGCATGAAATGGGTACTCGTCATGGCAGTATGATAAAAGTGATAGAAACTGTCGACAAGTCCCTCTCCAGCAGTGTTCCACGATCGTAATTCGTCTATGGATGCAGGCCATGTCAGTAGCTTCTCGCTGTAAGGCAAACCGACCGCCTCAAGGTATGACCTCAGCATCTTACCAGGGTTAGTAAGTAGATCGATCGTATCGATCACGATGGGGTTAGGATCAAAGTTTTCCCGAACATGCTTCCAAAGGCCGTAATGGACTTGGTAAAACGAGCCGGGTGACAACGCGTTTACGTCGTCTGCTTCTAAGTCATACTCGTCTAACGTCTTTCCTCCAAGAGCTCCCGCCGCCGCCAGCTGCTGGTACATCGCTTTCCGATAAGAGACGTAGACACGCCGAGGGTCTCGAATGAGAAAAGTGTGCTTGAAGCCAGCTGGAAGAAATTTTTGGAAGTCATGAGACATTGCAAGTGATTGATCCTTGAGGAAGATATATTTACCAGATGTATTTTCGAGAGCGTTCTTCAGATTTGGGTACCTATAATGAAAGAAAATCAGAATAACGAGTCATCCTTAGAATAAGTGTTGGAAGAAAGCAAAATGTTTGCTATCACATCTGGCGATTTTCTATTTTTAATGAAGTTATCAGAAAGGATTGTGTTTTATTCATATTGATTCTTTCATATCCATTAATTTGCAATGTGTCTGGTAGTAAATCAAAGAAAACACTGATCCAATTCAACAAATTTATAAGTAGGCTCCAACAGGAGTGAAATATTTGTTCTATTCAGTTCGTTTTCTTTCAAAAACTGTCAAAAATCTATTAGAATATGGAAATTTCAACATCTTTTCACAACCCTCAACTTGGCTGATATGATACTAGCAAGAACAAAATACACTCAGATATTTGTCACGTCTGAATGTTACACTATTTCACAAACATGACCCCTGCAAATTTGAACATAAAATATGCACTTTTTATGTCATTTCATAGAGAAGTTAGACCTTTCGGTATGTAAACGTGAAATAGGTTTTACCGCCCATTTTCGTCATCTTTTTATGAAATTTCTTCGCCTGTCACTTCAGGTTCGTCTCGAGGAGAGCGGAGCGTGTAAATGTTATTATTAATTCAGTCATTTGCCTTTGCAATTCCGTATTTGGCAACAGGTCGCAAATATTTTCAATTCAGAATGGTTAATTGTCATCCCCGCTAGCGAACGACCGACAGATGTTGAAAACAAATTTGTCTTTGTTTAAGAAACTTCATCAAAATTGGTCCCATTGTAATGCTCTAAAATATTATACAGTGAATTGAAACTTGTCTAAAGTGGCCTGCCAAAGGAAAAAAAAAATGTGTCCTTTATAGACAAGGGGCCTCCTTTAACACATGTTTTGTCTCCAGGGGAATGATTTCAGTGGCCACAATAGACAGGTTGGCTGCTATAGAGAGGTGGCTGCTAAGACAGGTTTGACTGTATATAGAGGAGACTTAATAAAATTCTGATGAACCTGGTTGCAAAGACCACCAAAATTATTTTTGCTGAAGTACTCTGTGACTGTGACCGACGAATTCAAGTGGTAAGTGATGATATTTGTGCGACAAAAGTGTTAGCCTGACAAGATTTGAAAAGCTGTCAAACTAGGTGACAAAAGATGAAATTGGAATTAGCATTTGCATCACTGTGGCATCTGAAGACAAATTAGATTCAACATATTTTTATTACTGGATGAAAATAGTTTGAAAATGAGCAAGAAAACGTAACATCAGAAGCAAAAACAGGCCCTTTCCCCATATGGTACGATGAAACCCCAATCCTTGGGTAGGCCTATATTCTAATAGGTACTAAGGATCTTTACCCACAATAGAAATAATAATTGAAATCACTCACTTGTTAATTAATTTATGTTAATTTATTCATCGGTAACGCGTGGGACCACAAAATTGCAGCTTTTTAGCTCACCTGAGCCAAAGGCTCAAGTGAGCTATTGCGATCGCTTTTTGTCCGTCGTTGACCGTCGTGCGTCGTGCGGTCGTGCGTCGTGCGTACGTTCGTCGTTCGTCGTGCGTAAACTTTGTTACACATTTTCAGGCTCTCTTCTCTCGCAAATGCAATGATTGGATTTCGCGCAAACTTGGCAGGAATGACTGCCTTAGGGGGGATTGCGAAGGGTCCTCAACTGTCCAGCTAGCTGGCCCGTCCGGGCCCAGGGGCAGGGCCTAAAGGGAGCCAAAGTAGGTATGTTTCCAACATCTTCTTCTGCTAGATCCAGAATAGTTGTAGGTTAAGCCATTTGGTGTCGTAGATGACCGTGTCTATATGTGCTGAATTAATGTTCCTCATGAGCAATGCCAGGGCTGGCCGGTTGGCCCCCCAAGGGGGCGCGAAAGTTTGGGGTAAGCGCCCGTATAATGAATAATTCACTTTCACCATCAGTGGGATTTGATGAGCAAACTTTGTTGGAATGATTGGCTCTGAAGGGGAGGGGAAAGAGGGTTCCTAAGGAATGGTAGTCACCCAGGCCCCCCTGGGGGCCCATGGGGCAGGGCCCATTATAGGGCCCAAACTAGGTAACTTCACTAACGCACAAGGCCATTTGTAAGCCAACTTGGGTGGGTAGATGCTGGTAAGCAGGAACGCTCAATGTCTGATTTGAGGGTCAAAGGTCACATATGTAGTCAAGAGGTCAAATGAAAAGTCAAGGTTTCTTCTTTGTTCAGTATTGGCCTCTTCTCCTAGATCCAGAAATAGTCTTTACGTTAAGCCACTGTTCGTGTGTAGATACCTTAAATATTCTTTGAATTAATGTTACTACATAGACAATGCCCAAGGTTGCCCCGTTGGGCCAAGGGGGGCAAAAAGTTGGGGGTAGGGCCCTAATGTAATTCACCGGCTTTAATCAATGGATTTTAGACCAAACTTGGTGCGGAACTGATCCTCAGACCGGAGGGCGAAAGAAGTGTTCCTGGAATGATAACACCAGGGCCCCCCCACCTGGGGGCCTATAGGGGCGGGCCCATACAGGGCCCAAACTAGTGTTACAATCTAACCACAAGCCCATTTGTAACGCCAAACTTGGGTGTAAGAATGCGTAACAGGATCAGATGTTTATTTGGGTCAAGGCTCCATAAGTAGGTCAAGGTCATAAAATGTTAAGATGAACTAGGGCGTGCCCTTTTTTTAATAAAAATCGGGATGTTAGAATTTAATTATTAACTTGGCAAAATCAGCTATATGGCAAGGGGATAACAAAGTGTTTCAACATGGTTCATGTTTGGCTACGTTGGTGCCGTAATATTCAGGCTCCAAGAGGCCAAAACTATATTGTTTTCTATGGGTACCCGATAGAGAGTTTGGCGAGAGGGCCGGGTCAGGTGACGTCGTGCGCCCGGGCTCTGTGTTTTTACTTTGACTTCATTCTCAAAACTCTCTGAATTTAAACAGCTAAATAAAATTTGGTTAGTTTCATCGCATCTAACCAACATATTAAGTACAAACTTTCATGAACATACAACTTCTCGTTTGGTTGCAAGGTCAAGTTTACAAACGCATGTATGGTAACGTGTGGGACAAGTAACGCGTGGGACAATTTTTCCCATGCATATGCATTGAACATTTATTGGATTTAGCCTAAACTTGGCAGGAATGATCCTTACAGGGTGGGGATTCAATGGCCCTGGAATAGTACACCTGCCCCCCCCCCCCCACGGACCCAGGGACAGGGTCCTAAAGGGCCAAAAGAGGTTATATTCAAATATCTTCTTCTCTATACAGAAATAGTTTAGCTATGTCACAGTATTATGTAGATACCTGTAAACTGTATGTGATGAATTAATGTTCCTCATGCCAATGCCAAGGGTGACCCCATTTGGTCCAGGGGGGGTGGGGTGTCAACAGGTTGGGGCAGGGCCCTATGGGAATAATTCACATTAACATTATTTTCTTTTCAATTGATGAATTTAGACCAAACATGGTGGGAATGATCCTTATGGGGAGGGGATAGAAGGTTCCTGAAATGGTACACCTGGGCCCCCTGGGGCCTATAGGGCAAGGCCCACAAGGGTCAAAACTAGGTAACTTTCTAACCACAAGCCCATTTGTAACCAAACTTGGATGGTAGATACTTATCAGAAACCTCAATGTTATTTGGAGGTCAAAGATCACATATATAGGTCAAAGGTCATTTGAGATCAAATTATAAAACATACCTGCAATTTTTCTACTGGGGTTGGTATCAGCCCATTGTAACAAACTTGGATGGTACATGTAGATGCCCTACATGCATACAGACTGCCATATTAAATTGGGGTCAAAGGTCAAATACACTGTAAGATCAAATGTAAATATACTAGGGCGAGACACATTATGGCTACCAATTAACTATATGGCAAGAGGATGCAAAGTTTTTCAACTGATTCACGTGGCCGGCGCCGTTGGTGCCTAGATATCAGGCTCAAAAAGTAAACAAGAGCCCCAGGGGGCACGACGCTCACCTGAGGTCTCGCAAATTCTCTATGGTACCCATAGAAAAACGCCCTAGTATCTTAACATTTGACCTTTGACCTACTTACATGTATGTGACCTTGACCCCAATTTAACATTGAGGTCACTATACATGTATCATCTACCATCCAAGTTAGTCTAAAATTGGCCAATACCAACCAAAGAAGAAACTTGCAGGTACATTCTATTATTTGACTTCATTTGACCTTTGACCTACATATGTGACCTTTGACCCCTAAATACCATTGAGGTCCCTGATACGCATCTACCACCCAAGTTTGGTTACAAATGGGCTTGTGGTTAGAAAGTTACCTAGTTTGTGCCCTTATGGGCCCTGCCCCC
>JZLH01S0181508.1:0-12833 GCA_001188425.1 Eucidaris tribuloides | reverse complement strand
GCAATTGAACTGTTTGGATCAAACCACTATTCCGAGTTCAGGGGTGTAACCCACCAATGTGGGTATTGTACACTATAGTGTACACTGAGCAACATAACTGTCTTAATTGTGTAAAACTCCTGTCCCCCTCCAACTCAAATAAAGTCTACAACATCCAATGCATTTGAACTGTTTGGATCATACCACTGTTGCGAGTTCAGGGGTGTAACTCAGCAACGTGGGTAGTGTACACAGAGCAAGATAACCGTCTCAGTTGTGTAAAACTCCTGCCACCCCTCCAAGTCAAATGAAGTCTACCACGTCTGATGCATTTGAACTGTTTGGATCATACCATTTTTGTGAACTCAGGGGTGTAACTCAGCAATGTGGGTAGTGTGCACCGAGCAAGATAACTATTTGATTTTGTCTCAATTGTGTAAAATTCCTTTCTCCATTCCAACTCAAATGAAGTCTACCACATCCAATGCATTTGAACTATTTGGATCATACCACTATTGCAAGTTCAGGGGTGTAACTCACCAATGTGGGTAGTGTACACAGAGCAAGATAACTGTCTCAGTTGTGTAAAACTCATGTCCCCCTCCTACTCAAATGAAGTCTACCACAGCCAATGCATTTGAACTGTTCGGATCATACCACTCTTGCGAGTTCAGGGGTGTAACTCAACAATGTTGGTAGTGCACACCATGCAAAATAAAACTCTCTCTTTAACCTGTTGAAGACTAGACACGAGTTTTCTCATCTCGAGGTTTATGGGAAATGCACTTTAATGCTAAATCAAACCGTCTTCAGTGGGTAAGATAAAGTAGTAAGCCATCAAAGGAACATGTATTGCATTAGATCGATATAAGATTGATTTTATGATAATTATTACAAAATTTTAATAATTGTGAGGGCTAAGTCAGATTATAATGGTGCTATTAACTCAGAAATGCTAGTATAAACACAGTACATTAATGATGGTGATGGCTGCTTTCAACAAAAACGTAGAATGATGAATTTTGATGAGGAAAATGACTTCTGCATTTTTGACAACTCAGTGGTACACTACAGTACCTTCCTGCGCAATATTTTGTTGCAACTGTAACAGAAACATGTTTAATTTTGCTCTTAAACTAAATGGATATATGCATATTTATCTTTGGTATTATTGATGACAAGAAAGGGAATGATGTCATACCAAAAAATGTTATTTTTAAATTAGTGTTGCACGACTCCAGGATTTTTGGGAGTCGACTAGTCGCTGATCAAAAGTTGCGACTCTGACTATTTGCCGACTCTTGGCATTCAGTTATGTTGCTATGATAAACAGGTAAAAAGAAGCACACCACAACCTACACAATGACTGCTCATTGTCCTCCTTCAATGATTTCAGTGATTTTGATGCAAAAGCAGTCAATTGTTGTCCAATTTCATTAACAATGATAATGGTTAGTTCATTTTGAAAATTATTTTTGAACTTATGTTGCTTCACTTGTGATTATTATCATTAAAAAATTGACCCTCTGTCACAGTCCCACACATTGTCATTGATGTTTTGACTGGTTTATATGGCATATATATGTGATTACATGGAGTTGATTCTTGGGTTTCTAAAGTCGGAGTCGCGACTCCTTGACAATAGTCACGACTCCGACTTTTGGCGACTTAGTCGTGCAACACTAGTTTAAATGTCTACTTTGTCTTGCTAGGAGTCATAGCAGTAGAGTGAGCAAGTCAACAAACGAATGCATGATGAATACAATGGCAATGCAACATATGCATGTAAACATGCAATTGGAAAATAATAGGTTAAATGTGAATGATTGTGTAAATCAGGAATTTTTGTCTATCTCGCACATGATCCAACTTTACAGTTGTGAAACAGTGGCTTGGAATTTGTTATTATCAACTCAGAGGAATTGAGGAACTTTTTGCCCTTAGGCGACAGTACTGAATGTGAAGATCTGATCACATGTTTACTCAGATTTTTTAGTACTGAGCTGGCAAAAGCAAAATCCTAGTGATTACATCGTTGACTGTGACTTGATGTTGGTGTGTGCATATTTATCATGTAGAATAGCAGCAGCTGTACATAGTGAAATAATCTCAGAAAGTGAAACAATATATCGTTACAAAAATGAAGCGGATTTAAGCAAAATATCGTGATCAGGTTCTGATCCAGTTTTGAATATTGTTCCGTGTTTATGTATGTTCAAAGTTGTTTTGCAAATGACCAGCAATTATGTGTATTTTGGATAGAGAGTGGTCTTGATTGAATCAAGTCAACAACTTGTATTCCCTGTTTCACTGGCAAGATATAAAGCAGTACTCAAAAAAGAAAAAATGTGATGTACGTGTTGAAGACGAAAGGATTCATTAATCATTTCTCGTGGAGTTGATGTTAATTGTCGTGATTTCACTCTAAAAGGTCAGTTTGTATGTAAGTATTTTGGGGCTTGTAAAAAGTCATAAGTGCTATCAATAAGGCAAATGGGATATAGTCGTGGAAATTGTGATACTGAAAAAGCAGAAATTTTCATGAGAATTTAACCGTCGTGATTTTCACGAGGAGTCTAGATTATAAGTAAAATGCACATGAAAGTTTGTGATCTATGCATCTGTTTGAATGCAAATACAAGACTTAGTCGGCAATTTGCGAAAGTTTCATGCATGCAAACGGCCGTCAGGTGCTATTTGCGAAACTTACATTTTGCAAAAGTGATAAGTGTTTTTACAGTATTTAGGAGGGGTCAGTTCCAGGGATCAAAATACACAAATACAAGCAGGGAATTTGGAAATTAATAAAACTTGGTTAAAGGCAGTACAAAGATTTGGGTAATGTTGAAATTGAAAAATATAATTTTCTCCTATTATGTATTTTTAAACAGACCTATTAATGACCTGAAAATTACATGATCAGCATCTGAAGTGTTTCCATTTTTGAGAAAATTGTGGAGAAGTAAAATATCAGAGGCTTTTATGTACATGTCGGAAATATGCGTTGTGATAATTGCTCTCTAATAATGTTGAAATCACTAGAGAGCATTATAATCAAATTTCAATATGTTTGATGGTTTCTGTTTACTGTTGCAATACCAGTCATTGTGGAAAATTGATGAAAAGAATTGTCCGATTGACCAAACCTGATATTTCGGCTTACATGTAGATACATAAAATTTTCTTCTGATTCTTGTCATTGTATTGCTTTCAGGGAAGTGTATTATATACTATCAGATTATATATTATATAATGATTATTTAGTGAAACTTGACAAGAATTTCATGTGTAGTGTATATTGTTAACATGTTTTTATTGGTTTGACCAAAACAGTAACTGGGATATAACTTATATAATAATTTTCTCTTCAAACGTTTTCATTAACAACTCCCCTATCATATGTCACTTCTTCTGAAGACAGTGGAGTATACTTCATTTAATATAATGATAGCATTACATGACTGACAATTTCATGTCATCAAATATAATTTCATCCAAAGGTATTTATTTTCTGAAAATATCGCTTCATCTCCTCACAATAAGAAATTAAAGTAAAGGCATGTGCTATATCAATAAATAATTTACTTTCAAACAGTATCTTTCACAGCATTATTATAGAATAGTGTGTTTGTCATAGTTCATGTCTTGCAACATACAAAGTTAATCGCATGTTAACCATCTCAAAATAGCTTTATCAGGCCTAAATGTTTATGTTTAGTGTGTTGGCAAAGGTAAGAAACTTTCATGTTATTAATGGTTGAATTGTGCTACTTTGATGATCATGAATGTAGACTGTTGTTTGAGTCAGCTTCTAAATTAATGTAAAATTGTTTCATGGTTCTTAAACATTTTA
Organism: Eucidaris tribuloides; assembly: GCA_001188425.1. Taxonomy (NCBI): domain Eukaryota; kingdom Metazoa; phylum Echinodermata; class Echinoidea; order Cidaroida; family Cidaridae; genus Eucidaris; species Eucidaris tribuloides. The sequence goes on along the minus strand of JZLH01S0181508.1, from coordinate 9,001 downwards.
GGTGTTAAATTTGCTGTATTAACAGGGGTTTGGCAGGGATTTTTCACACAGTATACTGTACTATGAACTGTTCAAAAAATCGAAAAAAGTTATTCTTGATGTTAATTGTTTCATACAAAGATAACAATAGATGATACAGGTTTATATAAAATTCTCTGTTGATATATTGGGTCAGATGGTTACCTTACAACTAAGTAAAAATTCAGGTCCCAAGTTTATTATATATATACCTTTATGTACTTTGACTGTTCTTTTATGACAAAATTTCAGTACAACAAAAGAAAACTGCTGGTCCATTGGACTTCGTTATAAGCAGGAGTCACCTGTACATGTTGCCATTATTGTTTTTGTCTAGTCTTTGTACCCTAGTGGACTACATGTATATTATGATAGAGATAGAAAAAGCAGTTGCAAGTTAAAAGTAAGAGGTTAATTAGTGTGCTAGTTGCAGTATGGGTTGTTAGTTAGTGAAGCAATCAAAGCAATAAAGGCAAAGAATTATAATTCAAATCGGACAAACATATATGTGCTATATATATATTATATATGTGTATATAACCATTTGAATATTGCGGGTGAAATTAATATATACAGGTATATGTGTTCCCTGTTGCAACAGTTATTTTATACTTTGTGCACATTTCTTGCTCAACTCTAGGTCTTTGCAAATTAATTAACTACTCATTTACAGATTGGATTTTTCTTTAAATAAAGCTGCTTTCATTATCGAAAGGAAGTATAATTTTTATTCTTTGTTCAGTGAAAATATGGTAAGCATGCAGATATTAATTTATACAACAGTGTCAGTCATGTGTTTAAATTTAGTTACACAGATTCTATAAATTGCAGTTGAAGTATTTTAGCTCTATTATTTCAGATAATGCATATGGTCTATGGAAGTAGCCAAATAATAAACAAAATGTAAAAGTTTATGATCTTCAAAGAATAAGTTTAAGCTTAAATTGTTATCATCAACATTTTATTAAAGAAAAATGTTGCTTTTTGCCTGTAGAGGTAGTGTAACAATCTTCAAATGACAAAATCAAATTGCAATTGATTTTTGATGTAGAAAGATGTTTGCCTGTATTGTATTACTGTACTGTATGTTAACAAAAAATGTGCTTTTTTATTTTACGTTATTGATTTAGTCTTTATCCAACTGATGAAAGAATGATGTCTTGTAAGTATTACAATGTATAGCGTTTAAGTACTGTATTTTCATCTGATATCCTTTAACCTACGTAAATTTTAAATATTAACCCATTGCATATGGGAACTAAATACCATATATTAACTCTAACCGAATTACATAGGCAACAGATTACACCCTCTCTCTATAGAATATTTGAAAAAAGTACTTTCTAAATCTCACTGTTGTGAATCACAGCTTGATTCTTTGTCACATGAAAGAGCATGAGAAAAAAACAAACAGACAAAACACTCAAGACTGAAATTTGACAAAAATTGACTTATGCCGTTCAGCCAGATTATGGCCGAGCCGCCAAAAACATGGCTGATGTAACATTGTAATAGATGGGGCAGCCTTCATTTTAAATTGTGACAGTAGCTCTTTGTTTTGAGATTGAATCTGGCATCCTGGTAACATGATTACATGAAACACTCATTATCCAGAATGAGATACAAGATTTTATTGTCTAAGAGACGTTATACAGCATGTCTCAAAAAAAACAAAATTGTGCAAGTGAAAAATGCCCTCTTTGACAATTAAAAATACCATGAGACATGACGCTTACACCCAATTCAAGGGTATAGTCTTAGCTTTCAAATGCCATTTGTTCTGTTCAATTTGCTTATTTTAATCATCTTTACATTATACAGGGTGGCCCAGAAAGAATGCTACGAGTATGATCGCTAATTTCTTCATCATTATCGGCAAAATTTCATTAATTTTTATTTCGTTGGTTAGAACTTCCTTTTTTCAATAAAAGGATACCAAGATCATTGATTTTGAGTAAGGCGTTTGGTTCTAGGGCCATTTTTCGGAGGCAATGTAATTTCCCAAATTTGTCAATTTTTCTACAGCGGCGGTCATCAGAACGCCGAGATATTCTGGTGTCTCAGCTTGCCATACCGCACAAACCGCGATGACAATGGGCTGGAATGCCCTCGCTTTCATAAGGAAAACGATGCGAGCTACATCTCCATTGTCATCGCGGTTTGTCTGGTATGGCATGCTGAGACGCGAGAATATTTCGGTATTCTGATGATCACTTGGAGTGTAAAAAAATAGTCAAATTTGGGAAACCGACATTGCCTCCGAAAAATAGCCCTCAGATCCAAACACCTCAATCAAAATTAATGATCATGGTATCATTTTGTTGAAAAAGATGTTCTAAACACATGAACAATCACCAATGACATTTTGTGAATGATTTTGAAGAAATTAATGATTGCATCTGTTGCATTCTTTTTGGGCCACGCTGTATAATATCTTTTTTGGGGGGGGGGGGGTGGGTGGGGGTGGGGGGGGTGGGACAGAGATGGCTATGATCAGGACATGTACTTTGATTGTAATGTACATCATCTCTTCAACATTGTGTATTTATAATCACACCAGATGGTGTTGAGATTACCGAAGTGTCAAGCAGGTAGGCTGTTTTGGTGTCGCACAGCGGGGACGCAGGCAATTTGTAGCAGGTATGTTATCGAGAATGGCAGGTACAGTTAAATTTGCCTGGAGGTTGTTAGGTTTATGGGGGTGGTTAGGATGCAGAGTTCATTTTGTTCCTTAGTCAACGCTCTTAAAAGAGTCTTTGTTACTGTAGTTTTTCACCAATTAGCCAATTGTAACTTGAACCCCACACCTCGTCTAATGCCATTTTGTGCATATTACACTGTTCAATTCTTTCGCTACAGGAACCATGTACATGTAGGTCCTGTATGTGAATTACAAAAGTTCAGATCTTAAGGGTTGATAAACCAGGTAAATTATATTGAACTGATATGGAGAAGTTGATAAATAGTGATTTTTTGTTAAATGTTTTGCACAAGATACAAATGCAGTTGTGATTTCTACAGTGATTGTAATCAATTTTGCCTGTTCAGAGGAGTGGCTTAACCTGTATGACATTTATGGAAACGGAGATTTAATTGGTACTGATTTGGACATCTTCATTGAGAATTTTATCTCATGAAAGTTTTATGATGAGAAATACTGTATGTAATGTATTTCTATTCTTGACTTTCCTATTTTTTCTCTCCTTTTTTTCAGTACTTATTGTGTTAACATTTTACAACTCAAACTATTATATTTACAACTCTTGTTATTATAATGATTTGGTGTGATGTACATGAAGTAACATCGCATATATATTTGAAAATTTAAAAATATACCTGGGTGCGATTAAGGCGACTGTTTTGGCCATTTTTAAAATAGTTTGTTTGCAAAGTACAGTATACTCAATAGATTTGCTTATACATGTATTGTGACGGTCACAACTAATGTCTTTGACTGTCTTCGAGAGATAGCAGGATTCATTTAAAGTACATATCAAAAGGGGATTTTAGGTATAGATTAGGGAATAAATTACCCCGCCCCTTTTTCTGTTCTCAAAGTACTGTACTTTACAATATATTTCCCCCATTTCGTCACAAGTCCTCAGATTAGATGTAAACTTCAGTGGGTATTTACAGTTTGTGGTGAAAATTGCTATAATTATACTGTACAATTCGGAATGTTTTGAGTGACTTTATACACTGTGTAATGCATACGTGTACATGTTTCCATGTGACTGTAGGTATTTGGAGTTGAATAACTTGTATACATTAACATTTCCCTAACAATGGTCATTGTTTAGCAAATGCTACTTTTACAAAATTATATTTGGTGGTTATTGTAATGTTTTTGAAAATGTTATATTGAAACCCTTCCATTATAAAACTTAGAGAGATTTACAATATGTGAAACATGTATATGCCAGTTGTTTTATGACTGTACTATTTTCATGTTGAAAAATCTTTGCCATTGAAAATTTATATGATTATACAGAAAAAAAATACAATAAATTTTGTAGAATGCTGCAAAAAATATGTAAATCTTGTTTTTTTTTCTTTTTAGTTATTTTCTGTATATAAAATGTTTGTTTGACAGATGTAAGTAAAAGCCACATTTCTAGTGTGAGCATTCTGCGTCATGCAATATGTGCATGTACACACATACACTTACAGACACACAAACACACACATACTTTTATAGGCGTATATACAGGACCTTGAAAATACAAATATCTTCCGAAGACACCATGCTTGGAGAATATTCTGAGGACGAGTGCTTGAAATTTAACCACACGACCGAGGACAAATTCCAGTCAGAGGATGTGTGTCTACCATCCACACACATGCAAACACTAAGTAACATGTTTTACTATACATTCATGGACATCCCCCAAAACCTGTGACAATGTTGTAACAGAGGTGTAGATTGAAAATAACGTAATTACTTTCGAGGACGAGTGTTTCGGGTCCTTGGATAGGAATTTGTCCTCGGTTGTTTGAGCAAATTTCAAGTGTTCGTCCTCGTATTAAATAGCCATACAAACGCGTGCATGCACACACAAACACATGCGTGCACGCACACACACACACACACACACACACTGTACATTTGTAAAGTAGAGCACAACAGAAGATTAACTTAATTTGTGATTTTATTCTAATAAAATCGAGTACAAATGTGACGAGACAAAAAGTGATTGTTGATTGTACAAATCATGTACTGTACATGACTACACGGAACATGTATATACAAGATTGTCAGCACAAAACTGATTTATGTTTAATACCTTTTTTTAAAATCAGGCAGGTATTTTAACCATTCCACATGTAAGGGGAGTATATAAAGATAAAGACAGAATTTAGGCTGAGGTAACAAGTTGACAGACAAAATATTACAGTACAGTGCACTCCCATTATAACGAACATGGTTAGGCCTATTTTGAAATTCTTGTTACAATGAAGTAGAAATTCAGGTCCCCACATCATTATCTATTATGTTCATATACTTTCACTGTTTGGTTATAACAAAATTTTGATACAATGAAAGAAAACTGCCAGTCCCGAGGACTTCGTTATAACGGGAGTCGCCTGTATAGATTTATTTTATAGATTAATACATGAACATGTTTACAAATCTACTGAGTATTACATGAATCCATGCGTTTGGTAACCTCACAAATCAAAACAGTTTAATTTTGTTTCAGTGTCAAGCCTTGAAATTTATACAATTTAAGTAGGCCCTTGTATTCTTGAATATTTCACTTATCTGTGTGATATGGTTGAAATATGGTTGAAACATGCATATTGAGACTCAAAGAGTTCATAAATAAAAAACAATATCAAGGTTTGCAACTCGCAGCAAAACAATTTCGTAATAAGTATGAACTATATTCTGTGAAAACAACGTACTGATTATCAATCGCATACAGTAGATGAACAAATACATTTGGTGTCTTTACATTTATTTGGTTGGAGCTATAGAATATTTGGCTGCATGTTATTACATTCACCAAACTGTAGACCGACATGTATGGAAGCAGAAGTGATTCATCTGCTTTTCAGTCGATGGGTAAGTGTCCTATACCTATTTTGTCAAATCTATGCCTAGCAAAACCCAAAACCCAATCCATGAATCAATAATTGGGGTGCAACCCCCACTCCCCCCCCCCAAAAAAAAGAGAAAACATTCAAAATATCCATATTTAGTCAAAACTCAAAAGACAAATTTTTTGCTGTTATTATTATGACAGGTTTTGTTGACCTTCGAACTTATTTGGCCCAGTATTTAATCATTTCAGTATTACTAATTATTTCATCCTTGGTCCAGGTTTCGTGAAAATCTTTTCAGCAGTACTTTTATTAATCATGTTCACAAGAAATCACAGATGCACAGTTGAAAACAACCCAAACTGGCTCTTTGTGCAGTGGAGCATGCAGAAATTAACTGACTGGGTGATATGCACGACCATAAACCAGAGTACAACATTGCTTAAAAGTGCTATATTGTCAGTAACAGCAGGACAGAGTGCTTGTGAGAAATATGAAATAATATTTGATTCACAGCATAAATGTCTATTTCTTAACCTACATACTGTATGTATTTATATTTTTCAATACAGCTTCACAAACTGGCAAATACAACTTCCAACTTTTTGGCTGGTAGCTGTAGTTTTTTTTGTTTTGTTTTTGTTCTTGTGTACATTACGTGGAGAGATGTGTAAAAGTTGCTAAAGAGCTTGATTTCATAACATTTGACACTTGAAATTTCACAAAGTAGCAAACAGTTAACCCGTGTCTACTAAAATATTCTGCAGTTTGCAATGGAGTCAAGGTGAAATACATAAATTATATTAGCATTACAACAATTAATGATAATAATATAATTAATAATATTTTTTATTTTACCAGGGTAGGCCACTTCATGTCAAATAAACTGTTCTTCCAGCAGGCCCACCATAACATAAATGCTTATTCATTACCCTTCTTTGTTCTACAATCGCGAGCGCACTGCTAGAAAGCCAGAAGGTACCATTTTAGAAAGTCTTTGGTATGACCCGGCCGCCGGCTTGAACGCAACCTTTTGACTTGTGAGGCGGACGCTCTAACACGTCGGCCAGTCGATCATCACAGGAGTGAGCGAAATGCGTACATCTTGCATATCTATTATCAGTGCATTATTAGCTGAAATCATAGTTAAATTTTTCAGGTGCCCCGGCAGAAAATAGTCTGCACGGGGCACTGGAGTGTGTTTGTATCCGGCAGAACGGACATAGTTTAAAGGGAGAAGGCAGCCAGCACTAACAGCCCTATGAATAATATGTAGTTAAGAAAATATTTGAGTTCTGCAACCAATCAGATTTGCACGTGCACTTGCCAGGGAAGCTGACCATCGTGACTCAATGGTGCCACGCGACATTGTGTTAGCCGCAGCTGTGGTAATGTATGCACTGTTTGATTGATAAGCTCTTCCATATAGCTGTTTTGCAAGTTTTGTCTTCGGTAAAACTTACAAGAGACATAAAATAAACACAGAATTATTAATTTATAGGGCCTTGATGAGGGTGAGTATCACACAGTACCCCTTTTTTAGGCTGTCTTTGTCACCATGTACCATAATTCTCGCAATACTCACAATGTCATTTTTATTCTTAACTTATGCCTGTTAGTTGCTGGCGCCTTCTCCCTTTAAAACGCCTTTTTCCAATGTTTGCCAAATAATTACCCACGGAAATTACTGATTCAAATTTTGCAATTCAAAAAAGAAATGTATTCAATAATAAGCTCATGAATTTGGATTAAAATTCATATTTCTACTCTAAAGTTATGGTGCATTTTCTTGACACTACGTTCTGCTGGGAACAAACACACAAAAATGCACGTTCCAGCTAACATGCATAGCCCACGTTCTGCCTGGCACCCGACAAATTGACAATACAAAAACTTGCATAACAATAACATGTCCATATATGAAACATACATTACAATGATATTAACACATTCTTTGGCAGTTTACATCTAGTGACTATTCTGGACTAAAATGTTACAAGTTACTGTTTTTTTATCACTGTATTATATTGGTGTGGATTTCTATAACAAACATTTGACCATGATTATAACTGGCCAATTGACCTATTGAACTAAATATGGAATAGCACAAAATGTGGACCCCATATTTGTACCACAACAGATCCTTAATTACTGGCTAAAATACCTACAAAGTTTACTTACAATGATCTAATGATATATTCATCATTTCTGTTGAAAGTTACACTTGAATACAATACTTTTTGTCAATACTGTTTGCAATACAGGAGTAGATCCAGTATTCCAAGGCCACGCTTCATTTTTGAGGAGAAGGGGAGAAATTCAAGATAATTTACGTATGAGATGGATTGGGTGATAACATGATGCATAAATTACTAACATTTGGTAACAATAAAATAAAAGTTATGTTTATTGTAAACCTGCATAATAACCTTTCAAGTGAGTGAACTGGTTCAGTATTAATAAAACATTTCACTTTTCGATGATGTTTCTGTTTACTTGTAAACAACATTAAATGTGATTAACTTATTTCAGAAAGCATACTGCCTTGGTCCTTTTACTGTTAACATAATGTACACTGTACGTGACAATGTACGTAAAATCAAACATAATTTCAGTTTCAACAATAATCAGTAGTATTACGTTACCTGCAGTCAAGGGGCAACCTCCCTCACCCCAACCCCCACCCCTACCCCACCCAGGGGGCTTAGGATTAATCTGATTGACCACTTGTTGGCCCTAAGATACTTTTACTTTAACCCCCCCCCCTGTTAACTAGACATACCCCACCCTTGTTGGGGTCTTCTACACTACATTAATAGGTCACCCTACATCTTCACATGATCTACAGCACTGTCTCTGTGGCACAAGTTCACCTATGCTCAACAACGTGGATAAGATCCAAAGTCCATACAATGATATGCATTACAGGTGCACATGTAGCATTTAAAACAAAAAATACATAATAACTGGTCATTTTAATATAAACGAGCTAGAAAATGTTATAGATAAAAGTATGTTCAAATGCATGCCTGCCAACCAGTAAGATTTTTCATCATCCAAATCCACAGAATAAGGTTTTCTGATACAATAAGATTTTTTGAAGAAAGTGCAGTATACTTATACTATGTGATTTTGACATAGCAAGTTTTTTACCTTAATTTGCATTAAGAATAAGATTTTTGATCTGTATCAGTAAGATTGTTCATGTTGGGAGGTTGGCAGGTATGTAAATGCCACCTAAACAGTTCTGCATTTTTAGCTGGGAAATGAAACATAACTTAAACAACAATTGACAGTAATCAATCAACTTTTATTCTTCCAAACTGCTTTCATAATTAGTTAACGGACAATGTGTGGAATAATTCCTCAACCAACTGTGATCCCTGAAAAGTCAACATCAGTACATAATAAAAGAATGTACAGAACAACTCACAAAAAA
>JZLH01S0181486.1:459-11993 GCA_001188425.1 Eucidaris tribuloides | reverse complement strand
TGCACATTTGTGGTAACTTGCAAAATGTTGAACATGAATTGGCCAGTCAATAAAAGTCAGAATGTCCCCTATAAATGTTCAAACAACATGTGAAATCTAGAAAATGAAAATCTCATACTTCTGCATCAAGCGTTGAAGTAGGTAACACAAATTTACTTTCACAGGAAATGATAAGTCATAACTCTCTATCAGATATGGGGATATGTATGCCGTTTGGTGTCGAATGATATTTACTCCATTTTCTCTGCATTCACGTAACCACTTTCCAGTTGAATGTGACATATGAAGTACAAATAATTGTACGATTACTCAGATCGTAGAGCTGAGCTTGGATTATCCTTCACCTTGTAGTCTGGGGCTTGTACCCCCTTCCCTTCTTCAAGTTTTGGCAAAAAAAATGTGATCTGTCAAAATTTGAAATTACCCCAGGTGGCTGGTGATGATAATGATTCATGAATCACTGAGTTTAATAATTTTCCTTCGTGCATAATTTTTATTTATTTTTTTATACTGTAGGGGATGATTAGATTTTTTTGCTTTTCAGAGAAATAATGATCAGCTTCGGGTAATATGCTGTAGTAGTTACAATTCCTCTATTTCCTTGGTGAGTCATTATTACCTCCGTGCAGCAGGCGGTCTGTCCGTGCAATGGTGGTGTCACTCATTTGGATGCCTATTATCTCCAAGATGCGTATTGCCCGTTTTGGGTTCCGGTTTATGTTAGAGCGGCCATGCACCCCTCCCCCACCACCTCCTCTCCCACACTTCCTCTCTCCCCACACTGATATGTGAATCAAATAAAGCATTTGCAGTTAATGCTTGACCAATATGCCAAGACAATAAATGAACAGACTTCAGAGCTTTGATGAATGAAGTAATGTGTGAAAATAATTCCATGTTATTAGGGTCATAATCAGGGCTCCACACTAACATTTTTGGCTGGTTGCCTTATTGGGCAAGTAAACTTAGTGTGTTTGTTCATTTACTTGCCTGAACAAAATTTTCACTTGTCCAAGTGAGCAAAATGCTTGTTAATTGTATTACTTTAAAGACAGTACCTTGTTTAATGTGTTTTGACACATTCTACTTAATTGGAATTTATACAAAATTGAAATTGAATTGAAAAACACAAGCCTTTGAAACTGTCTTGATTATAAATTCAAAAATTTTGCTTGACCATTTAGGCAAGTAAGATAAAATTTCCTAAATTTTTACTTCCATGAAGCAAAATTTACTTGCCCCAGGCAAGTGGGCAAGTGCTAGTGTCAAGCCCTGTCATAATGTAAAATCCCTCTCCCTTCCTGAATAGAGATATATGTCAGCATTTTTAGATTGATTACAAATGAAATGATAATAATACGGTACATTTGCTAGAATTATTGTTGGAAAGCACACACCTACAAAAACTGATTGCAGTTTGGAAACAGTATTGGTGTTCAGAAATAAGACGCTTGGATATCATCAGAAAAACATTTTCAATCTTCCTTTATGAAAAATGCTTTGTGGAATTGTATTGTAATTAATAGCATACATGGATGTATTTTATTAATACAGTAAATGATTGGTCCTAATTGCAGAGCCTGCGGAAGGATTCTAATAGGGCGAATCACAACTAAACATCACATTCACGGTCATCGTTACACCATAATGCAATGCATTGGATCATTATCTGGGTGTTGTTCAATTGCAATCATATAATTACGTTGCAGAGTACATGAGCCCATACTGTGTGTATGCATGGACTTGATATGTTTGTGTGTCTGTGTGTGTTTGATGTGCAGGCACGGAACGAATCACTGCGCCCGAGCGGTGTGGATATGATAATTTGCAACCCTGTTAAACAATACTAAAGCAAAACAAGGGGCAGAAAAATGTCATGTCGAGAGATATACATACACTGTGCTGCGGAGGTGTACAAGGCAGATAATGTCTCGGAGTGTAGATATCATACACACAGCAGCATGACATGTAATTTACTACCCCTCTGACTCATAAGCGAGTCCTCTCTCTCTCAGCTTTGTAATGAAACTCATTGTGTGTTTAATGGCATTGGCAGATTTTTTTTTGTACTGTTCATTGCAGAGAACTCGATCAGGCATGCTATATGTTCATGTATAATGCTTTGAATGAGTTCTCGATGTGTGTATGTGTGTGTTTTTGTCTGTGTGTGTGTGTGCGCGTGTGTGTTGTCTCTGTGTATGTGTGTGTGTGTGTGTGTGTGTGTGTGTGTGTGTGTGTGTGTGTGTGTGTGTGCACGCGTGTGTGTGGGTCTGTGTTGTCAATTTATTAAAAATGGAACTCCACATTCCCATATTTGTCGTTGTCAGGTCCAGCGTGTATTACTCAGTTGTGTTAATTTCCCCAAATGCGGTGAATTACTGTGATTGCCAATTTGACTGGTCGGATACTGTATCACCTTTATCCGGCTCAACAAGGCAGACTTGAATGGCTCGGACAAAAGCAAGAAATGGGGGCAAATAAATTGGGCTCGTAGACGTGTTTCTAGGCTAACAACGTACCACAGTACTTTTGAGAAATTAGTGTACCTTAGGTCTTGCACTTAAGATTTTTGGTCTCATTCCATTATAATGTGAATTTTGGCACAGGCCAACTGTACAGTTTGGCTACTGCTAAACATAGATAATTTTTCTCAACTTCTTATTTGTGCCGTCTGCTAAACATGGCCAAAATTGTGCAAGTCATAGTACAGAATGTCATTTTTCAGTTCTGACTCAGTGAAAACAAAATACACAGAGGACATGTGTTCAAGTTCTTGAGATGTCGTTAGTAGTCTTAGTCCTCAGTAAGGCTGAGACATTTCATATTGCATATCCTGAAAAGATACCTGTGCAACTAATGCAAGTAAAGGTAATTTGTGATTTTCTGACTAAAATTATATTTCAAACCAAAGCAATTAAGAGTTCCTAGTTAGAGCATTGGGAGAAACTGAATACTGATGCAAGTTTTTACTGTCAGGCAAATCCCTGAATTTAGTCAGGCCCTGGCAGTTTGTTAGAACAGAATGTGGCCATATTTCAGATATTATCCCCTCTTCCTCCTCCTCCACCACCTAATCTTGAAAAAAAGAAAACAGTACGAATGGAGGGCGGAATTAGTTTGTACAGTGCCAAACTACAAATGTAACTTTGCGTTCCATTCGTACCACTGGACATATCAAAAGATTAACGAACAGACTGCTAACTGACCCTAAAGGTTTAAAACTAATTTGAATTGTTAGGTTTCAGCTAACATTTTAAATTATTTTGCGACATGGTCACTTTATTCATAGTATTTGCAAAGAAATGTTTTTCAGATAACAGAGTTTACATAATTCCATTGTAATCCAAAATCCAAATTATTTGACTAATAAACAATACACATCTAGGTGCGAAGCAAAAATAATAATTTACAATCAAGATTATCATGTTAGTCCTTCGTATCATTATTTTAGGGAATAACAATATTGCCTCTCAGTAAAAGAGCTTCAAATAATGTATGTAGGTTAAAGTGATACATGTACATGTAGGCTAACATTGTGGAGCTTCAATTTAAAAAATTGTCAAACTTTGATATCTGAGCTACATAGTAGTGTTCAAATGGACAAATAAACACCCTAGAATACAAAAGTTTGGAAAGTTACACTGCCAATGGCAAGTTATACATGAATAAACAATAAAACTTGGGGCGAGTTTTATTAACCTAGGTGTACACACAGTAAGTCTATGGGAGGAAATGGGCAAGTGAATCTGGTCAACTTAGGATTTTCACTTTTTTAAAGCACTAAATAATCATTTTGAAATACAATTTTTTCAGGGCTTCATTTTTAGACCTCATCAAAGACACTGGTAGCATGGGGAATCATGCGGCTCAGATTTTTTTAACTGTGGTAAATGTTAGCCAATACCTTTAACCGAAAACTGCTTGTTTTTTACTGTTTATGGTAGTACATGTAATACAGGCCTAATTTGTACCAATAGGAGGAATTAACTCTGGTAATTTCCCTTTGTTTCCTTTGGTGAATCCAGTTTGGAAAAAACAAAAAAACTTTTCATTTCATCTTACAGGAATTCAGAAGATCCCACCCTTGCCACAAATGGGATCATCTCTCTTACATATTTACATGTAGTTGTGAATGTTGGTGATGCATCCATAATCCATGTTTAAACAGTATTTTCTTAAAGGTTTTGGCAACTGAATACAGTGTACACCTGGGGACGTGGGTAAAGTAAATATGACCAAGTTGGTCTTATATCAGTGTACCAAAACTTCACACACGAATCATCACAAATTGAGCTTAACAACATACGGTATTATTTGTAGTAAATCTCCAAACCATTAATGATTTGTTATTGTTTTTGAAAAACACACAGTTTAAAAAATATTAAAATTTGTTGCTACATGTAGTTGCTTGCCTTGCGCTAACGCATATCACTACTTTCTACACTAATGTACTGGTGCGCAGATTTAGGTACAGGTACTGGTGTTTGCGTAATCTAGTTGTATGACACTATTACAAAGTTGCATTTTAAAAAAAGTGTCTCTTTTCGCAATTTTTTCATTCAGTTCTTTAAAATATATGTGCAGGATTACTTGATAAATATTGTTTGGTAATTTCTGGTGAATTCCAGGTAATTTTTCATGTATACACAAGTTTTTGGTGCGTAGAATTGGGTCACACTATCATTCATGTGCTTGAGGAAAGAAGAGTATTTTGTCTCATTTTCCAAGTAAAAAGTCCAGCCAAATATTAAAATTCCTCGTACATTATGTTAGAATGAAAAGAATCTAACTGTCTCATAAATGTTCAACACAACAGAAACTTAAATTTCATAATGTCGTGTGTAATGTGTCATAGGTTTCACATCTTTTGAAGGAGAAAACAAAATATGTACATCATTAATTGGTGATCTTTATCTTGCTGAACTGCCAAAAAGTGTTTTGGATTGCACGAAAATGGGTGTTTCAAAAATACTGTATGTTACAGATCTGTACAGTCTAGTTTAGAGGAATGTATAATATTGGTGTTACATATCAAATTTAATCAAATAATTATGGTAGAAAAGCATGATAGTTTTAGTATACAATGTTCAAGCCACAAGTGCTCGCAACAGTAACATTACACAGGACATGTGCGACACTTGTACTGCCTGGTACGCGTACAAAAGAAGTACACCATAATGCATTGCCATGTACAGTGTACCATACAAATTGTTCATGTTTAGCTGGTACATGTATCATGACACAAGTAAATTACTTTTGTCTGTTCCTCTCGCGTATCAGCGAGTGTCTCCTTACTGAACGTGATACTCAAAGCCGTTCACGTTATGTATTCCAACTCCCAATGTGATTGCCGGGCCGCAACAATAATGCTCTCAAATTCTTGTGTGCCATTTCTATCTTGCTCCTGTAGATCTGCCGGAATCAATACAGTATAATATCTTGCTTGATGAGGAGATAAATTACGACAGTATCGCAGAATTAACTGAAACTCGGCATTTAATAAGGTCCGTCCATCGCGGACTGAATGTTTAGCATTAACATAAATGAATCAATGCAAATGTTTCATTTCTGGTAAGAGTGATTTGTATACATGGCCATATTTGTGTGCTGGGTGTAATGTACCAGTATGGATTTAATGTAGTTGAATAAATAAATCTGTTTTGTTTAATGAATATTCGGGTTGAGGATTCCATATAAAGATTTTTTATGCCTCCGCAAACGAGTTCCGAGGCTTACTGTTGCGGGTATCCGTCCGTGCCGTCCGTCCGTCCTCCCACCGAGGATCTCTGTACCGCGAAATTGAGGAACCCCCGATCGGATCTTTGATGTAACTATGACCAAGTATGTACTACTGAGCCACCAAGAACTGATAGATTTGGCAGCGAAGGCAAGTTCAAGGTCACCGGCGCCATTAAATAGTTCGATTTTGGCCTCGTTACCACGATAACTTTGAGAACGGCCAGTTTGATTTCATGTAACTTGGGTGAAGTATGTGTATTAGGGCACCAATGAACTGATTGACGATTGCGAGCTGAACGTCAAGGTCAAGAGTCACAGACCTAAAATGTCTGATTTGGCCGCGTTACCGCAAACTTCAGAACGCCTCATTTGAATTTCATTAACTGATAGTAAATAATTATGAGCACCAATGAACTGATTAGATTTCGAGTCAAGTGACTGTCCAAAGGTCACCGGGCCTAAAATATGTCTATTTGGGCTCTTACCACATAACTTGAGACCGGCCAGTTGATTTTTCATGTTAAACTAGGGAAGTATGTATTATGAAGCCACCAATGATTTTATTAGATTTCTGCGGACGTTCTAAAGGTCAAAGGTCAAAGGTCACAGGGCCTAAATATTGTCGAATTATGGGTCCGTTGACCGCCCGATAACTTGAAACGGCCGCAGCGCTTGAATTTTCATGTAACTTTGGGAAATATTATATGACACAATGAACGTGATTAGATTTTGGTGCTGAAAGGTCAAAGCGTCAAGGTCACCGCCTAAAAACATGTACTGATTTGGGCTCGTTTACCACGATAACTGAGAACGCTACTGGTCGGATGGTCATGCTAACTTGTGTGAAGTATTATTATGAGCACCAATTCTACGTATTGAGATTTGGAGCCTGAAAGATCAAAGGTCAAAGGTCACCAGACCTAAAGTATGTCTGATTTCGGGCTCGTTACTGTAATTATGAGACCGGCTGGCTCAGTGAGTAGTATTATGAGGCCACCCAATGAAGCTGATTAGAATGTAGCGAGCTGAAAAGCTCAAGGTCCCACGGCCTAAAAAGTCTGGGGGGGAGAATTTTTTTTGGGACCTCCGTTACCACGATAACTGAGAACGGCCAGTTTGATTTCATGCTAACTTAGGTAAGTAGCGTTATTAGCACCAATATTTGATTAATTTCGATTCTAGGTCAAAGGTCAAAGGCGCCGGGGCCATAAATAGTCTATTTCGGGCTCATTTACCGGATAACTTAGAGAACGCCCAGTGATTTCATGAACTTGGGGAAGTATGTATTATGAGCACTAATGACTCAGTAGATTTGGGACCTGGAAAGTTCAAAGTCAAGGCACTGGCGGCCTAAAAAAAATGTTCTGATTTCTGGGTCGTTACCACGCATAACTGAGAACGGCTCGCGTCGGATTGTCATGTAACTTGGGTGATATGTATTATGAGGGCACCAATGTACTGCATTAATTTGAGCTGAAAGTCAAAGGTTCAAAGGTCACCAGCACCTAAAGTATGTTGATTTGCGCTCGTTTACTGCGATTACTTGCGAGACGCGCGCTGGTCAGGAGTAGGTATTAGGGAAGGCCACCAAGTGAACGATTAGATTTAGGAGCAGATAAGGCTCAAAGGTCACCGCGGGTCTAAAATATGTCTGATTTTTGGCCGTGTCCGTGATAACTTGAGAACGCCAGTTGGATTTTTTCATGTAACTTTTGGCGGGGGGAAATGTATTGAGAAGTTTATCAATTGAAACAATTCAGATTTTCAGGGGTTGAAAGGGTCAAAGGCGGGGAAGCCGTCACAATGGCCTCACAGACTCGTGTCATTACCACGATAACATGTGAAACGAGTGCTACGGCGGCCCGGAAGGCGCATAATCATCACTCCCACAAGAGCCTTAGGACGTTGGAAACGTCAGGTTTCGTATGAAAATAAATGCTGATAAAATTCAAAACATCAATGCATCAAATTACATGGTGCCTTGTCGCTTCACTGAGACTTGAATTTCACTGCTTTTGGTGTGAAATCTTTTTGTGTACTTCTTTGTTTCTCTTTCATAATAATCAATGGACTGATATAAAACCAATAAATGTCCTCTGGCACAAGAGTCTCTGATGAATTTACAGATGACGCCGCATACTCAACGTGCTCACAAATCGATTTACGCCTATGTCGAATATTTTTTACAGTTCAAGTGGGAAGGTTGATCTGTTAAGTCGATTTTCTTAAAATCAACATTTTGCCTATCTCGCTCCCGAACATATTTTCAAAGTCCCAAAGGAGCCGAAGCTATGTGTTAACGTCATATTTGCCTTGGTCAAGAGTTGGCCATAACTGTCATTCTTGATAGGTCTTAATGGGTCGATTGACCTTTTGATCTCTGTCTGTTCAGCATGACCGTAAGAATGTCATAACTCTCACCCCTCTTACACTTTTGACGCTTCCAATTTCCCTTACATCATATTTCATGTTCCTTCATTCTCAACGTTAAAAGTGTTATACCCACCCAACTGTAACTCGAATCATCCGGCTAAGTCGACCGTCGATTTGTGTGCGGGTCCCTCAGTGATTCGGACTTGCGTAGAAGTTACTGTATAAACAGCTTCAGTTATGGCGGATTGTATAACTATATTCCTTGAGGCCACAGTACTAGTCCATGTAACCTTTGGAGTCGTCAAACTCGTCATACATGATAGTTTCCATACCAGAAACTCTTGCCACCTTTTGTCGCTTTCCGGCAGAAGGGCCCTGGCAAATGTTCCCGGCCAGAAGGCCGTTAACCTTTAGTTGTCATAACTTGAAAAGCCATTTGCTAATTTTCACTATGAATCAATGTCAGTGTGATATTTTTAAATCCTGTCTCTCAGTGTTTCGTGGCAAAACATTCAAATAAGGCAACATTTTTCAAATTAGGAATATTACTGTTAACGCCCTTTGGCTGGAATATCTGATAGGGTCTCCTGGTGCTGCAGATACATTAAGCGCCACGATTTGTATTACTATACTTGCTACTGTGGTCTTGTTGTTGTTGTTGTTTTTGTTGTGGAGACGGCATCACCGAGGCCTGCTCGCACGCAGGGTCTGTTCTCCAATCTGCTGGGCATAGCCTCCGGTTGAGCCTGCGACACCTGGGTGTCCTGCCGCATGGCCGCTTCCGCTGCCAACCATGGGGTCGCTCGGCGGGTGGCTTGATCAGCTTGGTGAACCTTTTAGTGCGCCACCGAGCAACATCGTCATGGATGGATGTGGCAGGTTGGGGGAATTTATGGTCACACATCAAAAATATATTACATTGCATTGATCGATGTGTTTTTGTCATGGGTTTCATTCATTGTCAGTATATCATAATAGCACTCTTCAGTGAGGAATATGGCCATCATATGACTTAGCGTGTGGTCGAGAGCCACAACCCTTTGCCAGGGCCCAGGTGATCATACACATGGTTAGAGCAGGAATAACCACTTGCTGTCGACAAGAGTGAGAGAAATGAAGAGTGACAGGACAGAAACTCTACCCTCCCTCCGAAAAGTCCTTCCTTGGAGAGAGTGTTGCATGTATTATTGTATACAATCAAGTTGTGTGCAATGGTGTCTCCTCTAAAGATGACGCTTACAGCATTTTCCCATCAATGGGTCCACAGCAGAAGGCCCCACGAAACTACAAAAATAGTCCCCATTAATTAACAGCGCTGAATTTCAGTAGATTGATTTTAGTGTAAGAACATAACCCCATGAAAATTTCCAAACAGTAAACTCTACCGAGAGGAAGTTGAAATACAGGCAAGTCAAATATGCTGTTATTCGAAGCTCTATACAAGTTTTCTTTTGTTTAATTTTCTACTGCGTTTGACTCCTCAAAGTCAAATTTCTTGCCATCAAGCGTGTTTCTTCAGGTCTAAATTTGGATTGAAATTAATGCAGATATGACTTCACTAGTCTCCCTGGTTAGGTGAAGCATTATGAAACTTACGGGTTTTATTTGAAGGGAGTTTTGACAGATCTCAATCAGCATACAAACAAAACAACCTTAAAAGGCGTTCAGATGCGCACGCACAGATAACTCTTAAAGGACATCCGACCCAACATATAACTGGTCTCAACTATATACTCTCAACAGAGTACCTGTTACCACGGGCGCATCTACAAAGATCTGATTTCGATGGGTCTATGGATACTAAGAGGCGAGCAGGAGCGATATCAAATCCAATGAACGATTTATGACAAGAGCATATGGTATAGGCTCTTCCAAGGCAAAGGAGGAGATATGAGAACAAGAACAATGTTGCTGTTTGCCTCTTAAAATTACAGTTTTTGGCCGGCAGAAGAAACCACGCAGACTGCAAATGGAGCAACAGTGCGAAACCATGACACAGTATTCTGGCTGCCCCCACACATGTTGATCTTTGTTCGCAATGATAAGTCCATGAGCGATCATTTTTCTATTTGGCTATAAATTTCATCAAGACATATGTATTCTTGCGAATAACTCTCCATTATCAATGATGAATAAGCTTTGAAAAACTGTGCAACTTGTCCAAATGCACGGACTTTGTCATTTGGACCTATTTGCTCTAAGGCTCCTATTTTATTTGTCCTTTGCCAGGATTTCTGTTACTACCAAGATTTTTCACTGCACTTTGTCAGTTTGATCAGCATACTGGATAAAAAGAGGCGCCTGTAACAAATTACTGGCTCGCGATTAAGCAGCTGCATAACAAAGATTCATTTTTTTGTCAGTCCAAATGATGCACACGATTAGTAAATTTTGTCTCATTCATAAAGCCAAACTTTAAACTTTCTCTCATTCTCACAGATGACGTTGTGCATCAACTCCTCAGCCAACTGCATAATTGATCATGCTCATTCAAATTTATGTCGGCATGTATTTGTCCATAGACGCTAGGCAACAGTGTACAAGCATGGTCACTGTAAATAATGTTGCCAACTCGCAGTTGGCGCATCCTTTGAAATTTGACCACATCATGAATCGATGCTCACTTTCTGTCTTTCAGATGCCATTTTAAATTTAGCCATCCACATCATAGTCAAATCATGACATGAGTGATTGTGAGTAATGACATTTTCTAATTGGCCAATGCAAATAAGTGCTTGTTCTCTCTCTCTTTTTCATTATTGATTATCTCGAGTGGCATGTGACCACTTTCATTAGTTTTTACTAAACATATGATTGAGCTGCAAAAAAATAGCATATTATCATCAACACGTCACTCTTGTTCTCGTCTTCCTTTATCAGAGCCATGGTTGTACCAAATTGAGGCCCTCTGTTGAATTTTGTTGTTCATTTTGAAGACACTTTCATTCAAACACATCTGCAGTGTTCTTTTATTTTTGTAAATGTCGCCATCGGTGTGATACCATGTGAGGAAGAAGTTTAGTTGTGCTTCTTGAGCCACAACTCTCTTCTGCGGGGTGACGAGGCTGGACAACTGACGCCTATCTGTGTAAATTATTGCTTGTATAAGGTGCGCTTGTTTATTTTGTGATGCAATTTATAAAGCCTCTTCTGTTTTCTTCTCATTATCACTTCAGGAACCTTGAATTCCTAATATGAAAGATAGCGAAAAGAATACATTTATAATTAGATGACATTATACAATAACCTCTACACGCACTCTTTTATGCTTCTGTTGCCTCAATTTTGTACACTTTGAAAACAATCTATGCTAATCATGATAACTTCTTGGAATTTTGCTTTTCCCAATGGTTCATCTAGGACAGTGCTTGAATTAACAAGCGATGCATGTCCATGTGTAATAGGTCCATTTTTTTAAATTT